>BQNB010013583.1:0-76854 GCA_026074375.1 Tanacetum coccineum
GGTAGCTAGTCATTATTCATTTTCTATTTTACACACATGTTTCTCTCACTAGAAAATATCTCTCTATGTGTTTCTCTCTCTAGAAACTAGCCAAATCCAAGAATTATCTCCGGGCTGTGAAATATGATATCCTACAAGGAGTGACTGCTTCCCTTTGGTCATTATATTCTTCTTCTTCATGATATAGCTTAAGTCGATGGCCATTAACAATAAATGGTTTTCCATCTTTTCCATATAGTTTAACATATCTGGACGGATATTGATGTTTCACTGCGTATGGTCCTAACCAGCGAGATCTGAGTTTCGGTTGTTTGAATTTATACTTTGAGTGAAAAAGTAAACCCTTGTTTCCAGGTTTGAATTCTTTTCTCATTCTTAGTTTTCTATCGTGCCAGACTTTGATTCTTGCCTTGTACAACTGAGAGTTTTCATAGGCTTGGTGTCTAAGTTCATCTAATTCGTGTAATTGAAACATTCATTTTTCACCAGCAGCGATGAGATCAGGGTTACAATTCTTTAGGGTCCAGTATGCACGGTGTTTAATTTCAAATGGCATGTGGCAGTTCTTTCCATATATGAGTTTGTACGATGTTGTATCAGTTGGTGTTTTGTAAGAAGTGCGAAAAGCCCATAGAGCATTATCAAGTTTTCTTGACCAAATAGCAGGATTGTTTTTAACAGTCTTTTCAAGAATTCTTTTAAGGGGTCTGTTTGTGTTTTCAACTTGACCACTTGTTTGAGGGTGGTATGATGTAGAGAAACGATGACTAACTCCATATCTCTTCATAATCTTTTCCATTATCTTGTTACAGAAGTGAGTACCTCGGTCGCTTATTAGAGCTTTAGGCATTCCGAAACGGATAAATAGTTTCTTCAAAAAAGTAATAACCACTCGGGAATCATTGGTTAGTAAAGCTTGAGCTTCGGCCTATTTAGATACGTAATCGACAGCGACAAGAATGCATTCAAACTTATGTGATTTTGGGAATGGTCCCATAAAGTCAATACCCCAAACATCAAAAATTTCACATACTTAAATGTTGGTTAACGGCATCTCATCACGTTTTGAAATATTTCCTGTCTTTTGGCATGCTTCGCAAAGGCGAACTAGAGTATGAGCTTCTTTAATTATGGTTGGCCAATAAAATTCTAAATCTAAGACCTTTTTAGCGGTTACATTTGGTCCATAATGTCCACTGGTTGGTCCGTGGTGACATTGATCTAAAATGTTACAAGTTTCTGGTCCATAGACACGTCATTTAATCATACCGTCAGAACATACTTTAAAAAGATATGGTTCTTCCCAAAAGTAGTGTTTGTGGTCAGAGAATAATTTATTCTTTTGTTGGTACGTCATCCCTTTTGGTATAATATCACCCACCAAATAGTTTGCAAAGTCTGCGAATCATGGTTCATCTCTGGTGTTAATTTCCATAAGGGTTTCTCCAGGAAAGTTGTCGTCAACTTCACTGTCATCACTTGTCTCGTTATTTTCAATCCGAGATAAGTGGTCGGCAGCAGCATTTTCTGTACCTTTCTTATCTTTGACTTCTATATCGAATTCTCGTAGGAGTAGAATCTATCGAATAAGATGGGGTTTTGC
The DNA here is from genome assembly GCA_026074375.1 of Tanacetum coccineum. Lineage (NCBI taxonomy): Eukaryota > Viridiplantae > Streptophyta > Magnoliopsida > Asterales > Asteraceae > Tanacetum > Tanacetum coccineum. The sequence continues at coordinate 1,604 of BQNB010013583.1, forward strand.
GTCTTGTTTTTTAAACAGATGTTTAAGAGATGAGTGATCAGTGTGAACAATAGTTTTTAATAGTATAAGATAGGATCTAAATTTGTCGAATGCAAAAACTACAGCCATAAGTTCTTTCTCGGTTATGGTGTATTTTTGTTGAGCTTGGTTGAGAGTTTTGCTTGCGAAATAGATTAGGTGAAAGTTTTTACCATCTTTTTGACTTGAGACAGCCCCAACTGCGAATCGTTTTAAACATCGTAAAAATCTACGACGCGTTTCGTTATTGTTTTTACGGTCATAAATTATTATTTTTCGAACCTCGTCGTCTTTGTTCCTTGTTCTTGGCCAGACTCGCGTTTTAATTAATAGTTGACATGTTTACATTGTAGTTTCAAGTATCACTTATTTAATTGACATGAAATATTACAAGTAAATAAAAATCAAAAACAAAATATAAAACATGCATGCTTCTAGCTCCTCTGGCCGGCACCTAGGACACAACCACACTCAGCCAAACTTTGTTTTCCCATGTATAATCATTACTAGGTTGCTTCCCAAAGTTTATGGTTCTTTTATAAGCACAAGTAAACCCACATAGTGATAAAAATTGTTTTCCTCTTTTCCTTGGCTCTCTCCCTATCCGGCCACTATAACACACATACACACAAATTTATTTTTCAAGTTTTGATCATTTGTATCTATTCAAACATCACTCAAATCTAGTTTGGATCAATCAAGAACCAAATGGAAGTTGTTTTTCCTTTTCCACTCTTCTTTTTGGATTCGGACGAGCCACCAAGACAAACACCTTTGGTGTTTGTGTTTTTCCAACCATCAAATATTATTTAGGAGATGATATTATAATCATCCAAGAAAGAAAATGTGACATGCAATAAGGTTTAAGCAAGTTTTGGGTTTATTTGAAATAAAGAAGGTTTTGGTGTATGTGGTGAATAAATAACTAGTGGGGAAAGTTTTTGTACAAGATTTAATTAGTAAAAAGTTGTGGTTCTTGGTTCGGGTTGTGGTTCGAACCGGGTAAGGCACCAAAAGGGGTGTGGTGTTTGATTATAAACATTTATTGGGCCACGTTGATTGATTGGTTTTCGCTTTTTGGGTTTTGGGTGATTTTGAGCCGCGCCAAGGAACAAGGTGAAAACAAGTGTGATCCAATTTATCAAGTCCTATCTAGCTACCAATATCATTGTGAGCCTCCTTTAATACTTTGTTTTGTTTGTTTGTTCATTCGATTGATATTAGTCGTTGCATGTGATGAAATCAATAAGATCTTACGTCGTCTAGATAGTTGATGAAATAAATTGATTGAGCTAAAGAAAAGGTAAGATTGAATTATAGGCATAATAGATGTGTCGTTATGAGTTTTAGGGTCAAAAATTGAGGTTTGGCGTGATTTATAATAAGTAATGTTTTTGGGTCAGAAACTTTGCGACGAAAACGAAGTCAAGATTTTATGATACTGATCTTGATTTAAATATGATAAATGCTTTCTTAACGATCGTTTTGACATCAAATGAAGCTTCTAACTCCTAATAACGAAGAAATTAGAGCGAAAACAAAATATACATTTTTAGTGGAAAAACTCAGAATTTTGGAAAAATAGTAGTTGCTGATAGGAATTTAAACGCTCGTTTTGAGTACTTTCGAGTCCAGTTTCGGCCTTCCGGCGAAACACGAAAGTTTGCTCGGGATGACGTTTTACTTTGCCGCAAGGCCTTGTCCAGTTTAAAATCGAGTAATAACGGGTAAAAACCCAAAGTCCAGAATCTGCGATTTTTAATAAAAATGTCCAATATTGCTGCAGAAACTTGCAAGGCCATTTTGGTCATTTTCTGTCGAGTTTCGGGTCTCGGCTAAAACTAAAAAGTTGTCCGGAATGTCGTTTTGCATAAAATCCCTTTTGAGTCCGAGTCGTGAAAATGTGATATAATAGGTCGTTTGAAGTGGGTCCGTTTTTAATTATAAATATATATAAAAAGTCAAAGTCAAACAAAGTCTAACGTAAACTTTTTTGAAAGTCAATGGTTTAATATTAATTAAATTATCTAAACCTTGTCGATGTTATAAAAATAATAAACGTTATTATTATTACGAGCATAATATTTTAGACTTAACAATTGTTATGAACGAAGTAGATTCTAAATATAGTAACTTTTGGAATATTCGAGTATAAAACCGATACGAGAAAATGATAATCAAAATGAATGTCGAAAGTTCGACGAGATAACTAAATATTAATATTAATATGAATATAATTTGAAGACGAGACTTACTAAAAGTGATAACTTTCAAAAACAGTAACTTTTAAAAAAAAGTTACCTAACAAAGAAAGTTTCGATAAGCGATGTATAATATAAATAAAAGAAATATCGTAACTCAATTAAGTGGAGTTTAGGATTTAGGACGCGCAAGTGGATTTCTCATCACATGTGTATGTATATTTATACTATTTTGATAGTTGCGATGCGCGCACTATTCCGACGAATCATACGATAAAATAATGAACCGACATAAATTATATTCCGCGGTTGAGCTTCGACGTCGAGTATTCGTGATTGTTTCGGTAATTTTTAAATCTTCGACACGATCAGGTGTTGTTCATAGCCTCGCTTTTGAATGTTTTAAATATTTTTAAACCCACGAGGGGGATACTTGCTGTTTTGTGAAAATGAGAACGCAATATGTTTTGATACTAAATATGATTCCATTCACTATTGAGTATATGCCTTTTACTGTGTGACCATTAGTTGCCTAGTTGCAGGTGAACGCTAATGCATTAAATAGATCATTGGGTTTGACGACCCTGTCCGGGGTTTGAATCATGTGATGCACCTTGTATCGAACACTTTGAAGTTAGTATTAGGGAGAAAGTTGGCATACTTCTCGGACATTATTTTATCCTACGGGATGAATGTGTTAAGTTTCGGTACACGGGCTCATTTAGTTGGAAATTAATATTTTTATAACTTGTCTTACGAGCAATGTTATATGTTTTGTTGAACCAAATATGCGTTCTAACTGTTATATGTAAGACACTATGAATCACTTTCAGTTTTGTTTGACCTTTTACGCATGTATCTCAAGTTAATTGCTGTTGATGGCTGGACAGGACGGAACACGGATATCAAGGACGTTGTCTTAGTGAAGTAGTGTCATAAACTAAAATAATGTTTTAGAAACCAAGTCGTGTTACGACTTTTAGAAATAAACTTCTACGTTGGTATTGGGACCTATGTAACTCTGATGTTTCTCTTATAAATAGAATAAATTGTGTTTTATAAAGGTAACTCTTGGAACGTTATACTGAGACACGTGAGCACATATCAGAAGTTAGCAAACCCCATATGGTTGTATTCCGCTACGTATCTTATTTGGGGTGTGAACAGTTTTACATCTTGTTTTCTTGAATAAATACTAGAGCTGATGTTCCGGTTGTGAACATAGTTTTTGATAGAATTAGTAGGATCAGAATTTCTCCGAAAGCAAAAACTACAACCATAAGTCTGTTCGGTTACTGGTGTATTTTTGTTGACCGGGATATAGAGTTTGCTTGCAAGTAGATGGGGGTGAAAGTCTTTTTTACCATCTTTTGACCTAAGACAACTCCAAATGCGAAATCACTTGCATCACACATAAGTTTCAAACGAAGAGTTTCAATTTAGGCTTACGATCACCAGAGCACATGTGAGTCCTTTTTTTAATATTTCGAATGCTTTTTGACATTCATCGTTGAATTCAAATGAAGTATCTTTTTCAAGCAACTTAGTTATAGGTCGGACAATTTTTGAGAAATCTTAATGAAACTTCAGTATAAACACGCATGTCCCGAGAAAGCTTCTAACAACATTATGTTAGGTAGGGCGAAAGTTTGATATTACTTCGATTTTATTGCTTTGTCAACTTCAAGTCGCTGCTCCAGACACCTTGTGTCCAAGCACAATTCCTTCTTTGACCATGAAGTGACATTTTTCCCAATTTAGGACAAGATGAGCATCTTTACAATGCTGGAGAATTTATCAAGGTTGTTTAGGCGTTTGTCGAAAGAGTCTCCGAAGACCAGAAAAAACGTCCATGACTACTTCGGACGTGATTCTCGACATAGTCATGAAAGGATTACCAACATGCATCTTTGGAATGTAGCTGGGGCATTGCATAGCCCGAAAGGCATTCGCCTATAAGCGTATGTTCCGAAAGGACATGTGAATGTTGTTTTTTCTTGGTCCATAGGATCGATAGGAATTTGAAAATATCCAGAAAAACCATCGAGGAAACAAAATAAATATTTCCTGCGAGTCTTTCTAACATTTGATCCATAAATGGCAAAGGAAAATGATCTTTTGCGGTTGCTTCATTGAGTTTACGATAATCGTTGCATACTCGCCAACCGTAACGGTTTCTTGTTGGAACAATTTCATCATTTTCGTTGTGACAATTGTAGATCCACCCTTCATATGATACACGTGAATAAGACTAACACAGGGACTATCTGCAATCGATAAATAAATACCGGTATCCAAGAGTTTTACGATTTCTTTCTTAACAACTTCTTGCATGTTTGGATTTAGCCTTCTTTGTTTTTGGACAACTGGTTTTTTGTCATCTAGAAGTTGTATCTTGTGTTTGCAAGAAGTATTGGAACATAACAGGAATGTCTGTTTGTTTTCCACCAAAGGCACCCTTATGTTTTTTAGGACGGATACAAGTTTGCTTCTTTTGAGCAGAGAGTTGAGATGATATGATCAACAGGATAAAAGATGGTTTTTCAGAATACATATTCCAAGTTATCAGGAAGGGGTTTAAGTTCAAGATCCGTAGGAGGTTCTTCGAGGGATGTTTTGATTTTATAATCGGTGTTGATGGTGATTTTTTCGAATGGTGGTTCTTCGGTATCAGATTCAGATTCAAAATTTTCATCGACAGTCATTGCCATGAATTCATCGAATTCAAGAAATGTCTTCTTCGAGAAGGTTCCTTTGATGGAATGGAGGATTTTGCTTCCTTTATCTAGAAGAGCGTCAAAATCTTCTTCTAATATTTCATCGATACTAAAACATGTATCATCATTTGAGTAAGAGTGTTTTATCGCAGAATCGATATTAAAAACTTTGCTATCTTCTTCCATTTTGAGAATAACAAAAACAGCAGGAAAGGTGAATTTACCAACTTCAATGAGCATATTTTAAGCTATTCCAACAGGATATTGGAATGATATGTTGGCTAATCTTACGCTCATTTTAGTAGTTTTAAGAGTTTCAAGAGAGAGTTTTGCATATAAGGAATATGGCATAAGGTTAATGCTGGCACCAAGATCGGCTATAGCATTACATGAGAAAGTTTTGAAATTACATGGAATAAGAAAACTTTCAGGGTCTCCGAGTTTTGGTGGAACTTTATTTTTGATCATTGCTGAACTTTCATCGCTCAAGAAAGCGGCTAAAATTTGTTCGATTTTATGTTTGTTGCTTATGAGTTCTTTGAGAAATTTTCCATAGTTAGGCATTCCGGCTAAGACGTCGATAAGAGGTACATTGATTCGGACGGCTTGGATCATGTCGAGGAATTTTCTGTATTGGGCTTCCATTTTCTCCTTTCTAAGGCGTTGAGGACATGGAATCATTGGTTTGTATGGTTTTGGTAATGGTGTTTCTTTGACTGGTTTTGTGGGTTGAGTTTTTGGTTGTGGTGTAGGTTCATCATCTTCATCATCGCTATCGAAGTTGATAGGGTTTTCGGATTTGTTTTGTTGATCATTCAGGTTATCCGGTGGATTATAAGATTTACCACTTCTTGTGAATACGACATTCACATGCTCATTACGAGCCTATGATGGTTGGTAAGCTTTAGAGTTGCTACTTCGGTGGTTTGGTTGAGTGTTGATTGGAAGAGATCCAGAAGGTCATCCAGATTGCTTGTCAGCGAGTCTGCCGAACTTGGTTTCTAGGTTTTGGATTGAAGCTTGATGATTTTTGGCTACTGTCTCGAGTTGAGTTTTGAGGTCCATGAATGTTTCTTTGACAAAAGCGTTGGTTGATTGTTGATATTTCATGAAATCGTTTAATTGTTGTTGAAGATCATACGGTTTATCATCGGTGTTGGATCGGTAGTTGTCTCGGTTGTAATTATTCCGTCCGCTTGAACGCCAATTATCGCGATTCGAGTCTCGGTCGCGGTAATCATTGTAAAAACGAGTCTTACGGAAAGTTTGCATGAATTTAGCTTCTTCTTCACGAGAAATAGGTATGTCATCATCGTCAAGATCGGGTATTGGTTGTTTTGCATAAGAATGAAGTTCTTTGTACTGAGCATCCATTTTTATGGTCATGGCATCCATTTGGGACATAATTTTGTCAATGCCGGAATTACTGTTACCTTCATCGGCGAAAGCAACGGTTTTCTTAAGAGATGATTTGATTTTTTGATTTTTTGCCCAGTCAAGCTTGAGTAAGACTTTATCTTCGAGAAGCTGATAAGCTTGATTTGGTGTTTTATAGAGGAAAATACCACCGGCTGCGGCTTTTAGAACTTCTTGGGTTATTTCGTTGAGACCATGATAAAAGATTTTGATAATATTGCCTTTGGACAAATTATGACCATGGCAATTTCTGAGCATTTCCTTCATACGAAGCCAATCATCGGTTAGAGATTCATTTTCATGTTGAGAAAAAGCACGAATTTCTCCAAGGAGTCGGTCAAAAAGAGCTGGGGGAAAGAATCGGCTAATAAAAGCCGTTCGAAGTTCATCCTATGTTTCGATAGTTCCTTCGTTGAGTTCGTCCAGCCATGTTTTTTCTTTTCCAGTGATTGATAAGGGAAACCTCATTAGGCGGACAACTTCTTTCTCGGTGTATCTGTATTTAAACATATCTTAGATTCCAAGGAATTCATGAATGTGTTTGTGAGGATCAGTTTTGGTTCTACCATCAAATTGGTTTCCTTTGACGAGAGTCAAGTGGTTACCTTTAATGGCAAATTCATTTGCGGTTTCAGGAATAGTGATTGCGGAACCGGGAGTCAGAGCGACAACACGGTCGACAGCCACATAGGTTCATCATCCATTAGATCGTAATTTCAAAGAATATCAAGGAAGTGACGAAAGTAATTGATGTCGAGAATTGGCAGATAGACAATTCTTGGGTGTTGAGGTGGGTTGTTTCTTTGATCGAATGGAACTCTTCTGTTTCGTCGACGAAGTCTTTGATTTAGAGTACGTTCAGGTTCAGGTAATGGTTCAACAAGTTTAGAATTGAAAGCACGTGTATGCATCCAAATGAGAATTTGTTTGGGTTCAGTTTGCCAGATAAACGTTACGACGGTTTTTGAAAAAAAGAGAAGGAGTTAAAATAAAATTTTCAAGTTGATACTGTATAGCTTAAATCCATAAATCCGCTGGCTAGTGGGCCAAAAACTTTGTTGTGTTCCAAAGCTTTTAAATTTACAATGTACTGAAAATGCCAATTTTATTATAGGGAAACACACGGGTAAAAGTATAACCCTCGTATATAGTTAATTTTGTTAGGTTCTAAGATAGGTACGTTCCACAGGGATTTGAGTAGTGTTCAAATAATCAGAAGAAAAATAGACTTTAACAATTTTGAAAATAACTTTTGTTTTACCCAGTGATAATAAGGATGACTACTCGGATAGTTGAAAATAATTTATATGTAGTGGTAATGATTAAGACCTCAAAGATGAAATCTTAACTTATAAAAAGGATTTCTCATCGGAATTTTTTTTCACAAATTAACTTAATTAACTTAAGACTTATATTTAGTTGACTAAACCAAATGTGTCACTCAAATGATCCAGTTACTTATTATATCAAAGCTTATTTTGTTTATTAATTTACGAAAGTAGATTTCTCGACACAGACGTAAAGATCATAGACAAATCTTTAAAATCATATAGATCATAACGGGTCTTTCAACCTATACCGATATGATTATATAATCTAAGTTGATAAGCAAAACTGACAAGATAAGACATAATAAGGTTGCAACATAAGCTTGAGATTAATGAGATCACAATCATACCAAACACTTATTCATTATCATAACGTCACTGAGTAGTCATGAGAGAATTAGCCTCTCATGGCTATGTAGTTCATAACATAACTTGATTCAACAAGAAACTTCATTATTTTAATAAACTAAGATGATATTCTTCTTCGTTCTTGGTTGTTTGATCATGAATCATCAAAAAGTATGGTGTTTATGGATTAGGAAAAGGTTGGGAAGGTTTAGAACATTATAAGGGAAAAGGGATTATGTGTGTGAGATGCGAGAAGTGTGTAAGAATGAGTTGATGAAATGTGTGAGAATTTTAGCTCTATTTATAGGCTAATTTTCGCTGGTTTGAAGTAGGTGGCGCACAAAATATATTGTGGGCGACATGGTGTTTATGCGATAGTCATTACAATACTTCATCTTATTTGCGTAGCCAGATGGGAAGTGCGGCGCACAAAATACTTTGTATGACGTACTTAAGGAGTTAATGTACTATTTTGACCAGGCCTTCAATTCTTTTGACTTTGAGGAGAAGTGCATCGCACATGAGGTAAGTGTGGCACACATTTTTGACTTTTCAGCTTGAGACTTTATCTTTTCTTGTTCTTGCTTTCCGATGGGTATTATAAGTACTTGATCCATGCTTTGTTTGAGCTGGGATGTTTCAATGAACTGCAAGTATTTCATGCTATTAAGTTTCGAAAAGTTCACGAGGAGAAATGATAAATTTGTTATAAAATAACGCCACCCTATAATTCATGTAGAATTAAGGCGTTATCACTATCCCGCTTATACAATAATAACCCTTGCGTTATACGCAGTGTCTATAGCTAGTCCAATTAACGTGTAAGACGTCAGCTTTACTAAATAGATGTGAGTCCCAAACTGAACAGATCTTGCAGGCCTGCTAAGGATGATAGCCAACTTGTATAAATACAGATTGACTATTAAGAAACACTAACTATGAATACTAATTGTATATGCGGAATCTACACAATAGTATTAAGAAGAACACAATGAAAACTAAACTTAGATTTTATAATTGTTTAAAGCTGATTACAGATTACTAATACTGGAGATTATGATTGTATGAGATGTATATTGAACTGATGTTAACTATACCGTGAGGGTTCCTTTTATAGACCAAGGATAAACCCTAACAGGCTTACAAAACGAGGTATATGATATATATACTCTTTTCCTATACTTTATCATACTTTTCTCTTAAACGCTCGGGGTACTAATTATTTTCTACTACGGTACTAACTATCTTAGCAGTACTTTACACTTTTGTACTATCAGTTTTAACTATAAAAATATCGGTTTGCTAAGTATTTACTCACTAACGGTACTAAGTCAGGAATGTATAATTCCCAACAATCCTCCCCTAAACATGATTTTTAAATCTTTTAACTTCATGTTTCTTCAGGTTAATCTTCTTAATTTCTTGGAGGATGTATCCAAACACTCTAACACATCTTGATCTGATCTTTAAACACTATCCATCTGCATCAGCAACTTTGTCTTTTCAGCAACATCTTTTCAGCAACAATCCAACTAAGTTGGCTTTGTAGTTTTTGGGCCCCCAAACATTAAAAAAAAAAAAACTACCAGCCATAAACGGATTTGATTTTCCTTTACCAGTAGCCGTTTGCTCTGGGATAGTCAACTCTTTATTGAAAAATATGGTGAGTTAATTACCATACAGTTTTTGGTAAACTGTCAACCATCAACTGTTTGATTTGTCTTTACCAAATATCATTTGCTTTTTAGGACTAGCCAATGATTCATTGCCTTATAAACCATGGTGCTTTGAATTAAAAACCATATAGTTTTTAGCAAACTATCAGCTATCAACAGATTTGAGTAGTCTTTACCAAGAACTGTTTGATCTTGGACTAGCCAACTCTTCACCATGAAGCAAGGTGAGTTGAAAACCCTACAATTTTTGGTAAATTGTCAACCATTTATATAGATTTGTGGAAGTCTTTACCACAAGCCGTTTGATTATGGGACTAGAAGTTCTTATGCCTGGTTAGCATGTGAAATGAGGTCCAATTGTTGTGTGGTGGTTAGCCAACCTAACCCCTTCTCCAAGTATATTCTCAGCATCACTCTTCATCAATCTGTTTCTTAATAAACCTTATCAAATCAAGGGCAACAGTACTTTCTCTTTCAACATTTCTATCCAGTGGATCAAGCAGTTCTTTGCTATATAAATCTTAGAAAGGGATAATATATTCTTTCATCTAACATATGAATGACTGTCCAATCTCAAATTCTAGTATGCAAACTCACAGATTCATACAATCTCCAAGTGACTATCTTCCAATCTTGTTGATCATCATATAAATCACTTTGTTCATTTCCATTCTGTGTGGATTCCATTCATATACTCCTTAATAATCTCCCTTAAAGAATCAACTCAATTCCTTCTTATGTTATTTTCTTGACGGTACTGACTCTTCATCAAAGTTATATAAGTGATACAAATCTTGCCTATCTATTATATGAAGTTTCTCCATGAGATAGTTGATTGCTCTGAAAGTTACCAGTGGCTTGTATATAAAGCTAAGTTCCCATTGTGGATGATACTTGTTTATAACTAGCAATAAATGATTTTCTTCTCCTTTATTCACTTTCTATTGTCTTTAAATGTAACTATTCTTTAGACATTTTCTTTTATTTCATCATCACTGTCAACATCTGACTGTTTTCTTGGCTTTTTCCTTGCAATCATTTGATATGGACCCTCCCTTTTCTCTTATTTGTACCCCCGCATCTGTCACTTCTACTCTTAGCAGGTACCTTTGTTGTGTATACAGTCTTTGGAGTTTCTTCAACAACCATTTTCTTTAAAACCTTCTGATCAGGGTCTTTTACCCTTTATTCATCTCTTTTAATCTCCTTTCATCTCTGTGGACAAACAGCTAGTGTGAACTTTCATCAAACCTTTTTCAATTTCTCTTACAAAGCTTGTAGTTCTTTAATAAGTTTTGCCTTCTTCAGGTAGAATGTTTCTTGTGTCCCACATGCTTTCTCAAAAAGTCATCATCTGTTTCCTTAAACTGAGTTTATTAGGAGGTTTATTCCTGATTGTATAGCTCTTTGTTATGCAAGGAAACCTTCTTTGAGATGATATTGTATTCATGATGGAACTTTTGCTCTTTCTTCCCAGTGAACTGCTCTCTATCTTCATCTTGTAAGTCTTAGAGCTGAAGTCTATCAGCTTCAATTCTTGCTTGAATGAAGTCTATTCATCTGATAAGGGCAGGTCTGTGTAGTTCTTCCTCAGCTATTCTTTTCTTTCTTCTTCTGTTTCCCAATCTCTTGAACTTTCTAGCAATCTCTTCATCCATAAGCTTGTTGTTTATAACTTTCTTTTCAACTTCAGGACATACCTTCAGATTCAGTCTTCTGGGACTCATCTTCCTTTCAATTTTTTCTTTTTCCCTTTATCTTTTGGGGATCAATCATTTGGGAAAGAAGGCTTTAATGTTAACAATGATTAGTTGAAGCTGGGCTAGGTCTCTCAGTTCTCTTCAACGTCTTAAGCTCTCACTACCTTTCTCCTTTTCTCTTGAAACTCTTTGGCTTGACTCATGTTGAGAAAACTTGTGGCAATTGTTTTCATCATGCTCCAAACATTGTAGGAGTTGTTATTGTTGGAGTAGCCCTGCTTCCTTCGTTGATCAAACAGTACCTTCATTGTCTAACCTGGTACTATCTTTTCCTTGTCAGTAGGTACTAACTTTTGGGTCTTTATGTCAAGTTATAAACATTTCGTCTTGTCAGTTACTAACTTTATCTTGTCGTTACTAAAACCATTTTGTTGAGTAGTACTAAGTTACATCTTTAGTACTAATTCATCATCAACAGTCTCCTTCTCTTGCTTTCGCTTACAATCTCTTGTTTACTCCCCTATCCTTGAGCATCTTCAGTCTCCATATAATCCTATGTTATCATCAGCAAGCTCATCAAACAATGGATCTTTATGGACTGAAGGTTCAGCTTTGGCAGATTTTCCTACCTGTCTTGGATATAGGACTCCTTTTGCTTCAGTTTGACTTCAAAGGATTTCTTTCTGGCCAATCTTTGACTTCATGGATACACTCTTTCATCAAAGCTCTGTGGTGGTGTGTAATAAACAGGTTTGGCTTTCTTCTTGAGCTTCTTTATGTGTTTGCCTTCATTAGTGTTTATTTCTTGGCCTTGATTCTGGTAACATGTGTTTACACAAAGAGACTACAAAGTTCATAGACACTTTTAGAAGTGTCATGTCACCTCATTCCTGATATGGTACTTATCACTGGATGACTAACCTCCCATGTTCCACCAGAACTCTTGGAAAAGATTCAGGAATATGAGTAGAAGGTAAAGGTTCTAGGGGCATTGGGGTCAGACTGAGGGCTCATACTGTGGCTTCACTTAGGTGAGGATGAGGAAGGTGTAGGTTGTGGTTAATGGTCTCTCTAAAGTCAGTACCCTCATCCTCAGTTGGTTGTACCCAACATTAGAAGAATAAATGTGTGACTTTCACTGAATAATATTTTATTAATTACCCCTTTTTTAACCACTAAAGGAGGGAAAACTTTACTTGTCAAAAGCTATTTACATGAAAATGGTCTAACGGTACATGTACATTCCTTAGTTGTTTTATCCAATAATAGATTGAAATTAAAACGTGTTTAACATTAAACTTTTTCTTTGATATAAGGTCTAAGCATACCCATCAAAAATTATTTAGAAAAATTATATTTCCTGAATAGATGTCAAGCAAATTACGTGAGTGGCATTGTTAATTGGGGAATTTGTTCCCAGAGGTGCTTTTTGAACTAAATTACAATGATCCATGTATGAAACAGAAACCTCCATTGGGTGAAAATAATGCTTTATTTATTGTTAACACAGGTAATCCCCGCATACCCCTAATGAGCTGTGGTATAGCATCAAATATAGCTGATTTGGTAGAGGAATCTATTCCCATCACATTCATTAAAAAGAAGATCATCTTCTTATTATGCTTCAGAGATAGACCAGGTCTTGCACAGCTTACTGTGGCAGTAATGTACCTAACATTGTTGATTATTTTGGATTTAGCAGGACATCTATAAAACTGTTCAACAAATTAGTAGAGGACTACTGGACTTACAGTGAGTACATTTTGAATGGAGCTTCGGGGAAAATCAATAACCTCATGAAAATCCAGCATTCCCTTCAGGTCTTTCTAATAAGCGACATATTGTACTTTGGGCTCGATTCAAGAAACAGCCCTTTATGGTTTTGAATTAGTGATCGTACGGTGAGGAGAGAGGTTAGTGATTTGTTGAAAGAAAGTATTTGAGAGAGATTACGTAAGTACAAACTGTTGTAATTGAGATGGGTTTTTATTTGGTTTAGCAAACTTGAAATCAAAGAAAACCGTTTCCAAATTTATACACTTTTTTACACCTTGGGCGGGTATTTTCTTCATACGTCTCTATAGCAGGTACTATCTTTTGCCCAACTTGTTGTAACCTTTGCACTATCGGTATAACTTTTGCCCAACCAATACATGAACAAAATTTGGTTTAACAGCATATACTTTAATACGTCTTTATCTTTTCCTATGAATCTTTTAAAACCCAATTAACTTCTTGGAAATTCTTCACTGATGGATTAAAAATGCCTTTGCACACTGAAACTCTTTTTTACAAACTATATAACCAAATCTTATTGGCTCCCCTTAGCTAATTGCAGATTCTGGGGTTGATCATCCCAATAGTAACAACCAAGAATTAGAATCTACTAACATCAAATGCCTTGGTTAGAAGATCAGCTACATTATCATCAGTGTGGATTTTAAGCATCTGTATAAGTTTCTTCTCATAAGCATCCCTTATGAAGTGATGCCGAATGGCAATATGGTTTGTTTTGGAGTGATATACTGGATTCTTGACAATGCATATTGAAACTTTCATTATCAATGTAGATCTTTGTGTTCATGAAATTAAACCCATAGTCTAACATTTGATTTTGAATCCATAAAACATGCCCACAACAGCTTGCAGTTGCAACATATTCTGCCTCTTTAGTAGAAGTAGCCACAATGGTATGCTTTTTGCATTGCCAAAAAATAAGTCTCCTGCCAAGAAATTGACAACCTCCTATTATGGATTTCCTATCAAGATTTGCTCCAGTATAGTCACTATCTGAGTAGGCTTCTAGGTCAAATGAAGACACTCTAGGATACTCAAGGCCCAGTTTGGGTTTGCCCTTTAGATACCTAAAAATTCTCTTGACAGCACTTAGATGGGAGGTCTTTGGAGTGACCTGAAACCTAGAACAAGCACAGACTGCAAACATAATATCAGGCCTAGAAGCAGTCAAGTACATTAAGGAACCAATCATGGATCTATAAAGATGGACATCCACATCACTGGCTTCCTTATCCTTGACTAAAGGCTTATGGGTCTCAATTGGTATACTGGCAGTCTTAACATTGCAAAGTCAAACTTCTTCAGGATTTCTGCAACATATTTATCCTGACTTATAAAGATACCATCTGCTTTCTGTTTGACTTGTAATCCAAGAAAGAAAGTGAGCTCTCCCATAGAACTCATCTGAAATCTACTCTTCATTAATGCCTCAAATTCATCACACCAAGATTTCTTTGTAGAACCAAAGATGATATCATCCACATAAACTTGTACTAAGATGATGTCATGTTTGTCCTTCTTAAGGAAAAGAGTCTTGTCAATAGTTCCTCTTCTGTATCCATTCTTTAACAAGAAAGTAGATAAAGTAGCATACCAGGCTCTGGGAGCTTGGTGTAACCCATAGAGAGCTTTCACCACTTTGTAGACCTTCTGAGGATATTTAGGATCTAGAAAACCTGGTGGTTGAGACACATAGACCTCCTCATCAATTTTGCCATAAAGGAAGGCACTTTTCACATCCATTTGATAAACTATGAAGCCCATGTAAGAGGCAAAGGCTAAAAAGATCCTAATGGCTTCAATCCTTGCCATAGGAGCAAAAACCTCATCATAATCTATCCCTTCCTCTTGCCTATGTCCCTGAGCAACTAACCTTGCTTTATTTCTGACAACAACTCCTCTCTCATCCTTCTTATTTCTATAAACCCATTTTGTTCCAATAGCCTTCTTCCCATAAGGCAAATCTACAAGAATCCAAACTTTTTGAATCTTGAACTGCAGCAATTCTTCTTGCATAGCATCAACCCAACTTTCATCTTCAAGTGCTTCTGAAATCTTCTTGGGTTCATTTTGAGACAAGAAACAAGCAAATAAACAATGCTGGAAGTCCTTATGATTATTTCTCCTTTGCTTTTGAACATAACTTACAAAAGCATGGGCTCCAGAACTTTTAGACACTTTACTTCTTGTTTGAACTGCTGATTTTGGATCTCCAAGTATTAAAGTTGAAGAGTTAATAAAATGAATCCTTGATGTAGGAATATGACTAACATTCACAACAGATTCTAAATTTGTAAAATCAACCACTGCACCCTCATCATCATAAGATGAATTAGTAAAAATACCATCAGTAGGATTTTGATAAATGTCTTCAAGTGCAGGTATTTCCGAGTCATCTTGTTCAGGATTGGTTGGATCAGAGAGGGATAGTCCATCATAAGGACTAGCAGTACTAACTGGTGTGCTAACAATATTAACTATGTTAGTTCTGCTAGCTTTAGCAGCTCCTACTTGTATAAGCAAATTCTCAGTTTCTTGTGCAAACTCCTTCTTGGGAGCTTCAGCTGCATCATTAGCATCCTTTTCTTGCCCCTTAAGTCTTTCAAGTTCATCTAAAAAGACTTGATCTTCCTTATCTATGCTTCTCATACTGTCGATTTATATCAAGGATGTTAGTGAGGGCTGCACCTGTAATCCTCTGCTCTGTGAACTACTTGATTGTTGACAAATAAGATAATACCATATTGGCAGTACAGAAGTAGTCTTTGGCAGATTCATCTTCTTTTTTAGAATCCCCTGCATCAATACTGTCTTCTGTACCTGCATTTTGATTAGCTTCTGGTGGACCTGCATGTTTGTTAGCTTGATTCTCTGATCTTACAGGTTGATAATTCATAGAATCAGTTAAATAATCAAGATCAAATAGCCAAGTTGGTCCTTTCCCTGCAACATTTGGTTTATTCTCTAAAAAGGTTATGTGCAGGTTTTCTTCAACTCTCTTGGTTTCTAAATTGTATACCCTAAAAGCCTTGCTTTGTAGAGAATACCCAACTAAAAACCCTTCATCTGATTTCCCATCAAACTTGCCCAGGTGGTCAATGGTATTCAAGATGGTCACATGGCACCCAAAAGGTCTTATATAACTTATAATTGGTATTTTACCAGTTTATAAGTTCATAAGGTATCTTATTATGAGGCTTGGTCACTAATACCCCTATAAAAACAAACAAGCATACTAACTGCTTCAGCCCAAAAAGTGTTAGGTAAAAATGAATCTACTAGCATAGTCCTAGCAGCCTCAATAAGGGTCCTGTTCTTTCTTTCAGCAACTCCATTTTGTTGTGGAGTTCTGGCATTACTGTATTCCCTCTTGATCCCTTTTGACCCACAGAATTCAATAACATCCTTGTTCTTGAATTCTGTACCATTATCACATCTAATAGTTTTAACTTTTTGATTCAATTGGTTCTCAATTTGTCTTATAAAGTCCTTAAGGATTTCACTAGTTTCATCCTTAGTTCTTAAGAAAAACACAAACCGCTAAAATCATCAGTGATAACCATGCAATAAGTCTTATGGTTTAAGCTCACTTAACAGAATGGTAAGTCCCAAACAATCCATAAGAAAGAAGTTGTAAGGAGTGGCTAATAAGCTCATTGATTTGGCCTTAAGGAGGCCATGGTGTTGCCTTTCCTTCTGCAAGCAACAGCAAGTGTGTTCAATTTTGAAAAATATTTGAAGGTAAACCTCTTACAGGTTTTCCCTTTACATAGTTTTGTTTAAAGTTTTTGAAGTTTAACATGACCCAACCTCCTATGCCATTTGTTAGATTCATCAATTGTGGCCTTCAATTAAACAAGCTAAACCTCCTGAAGAACAATGTTCTCTAATTGAAACTCTGTACAATATTGTTTTTGTCTGGGGATTCTAAGTAAGACTGGATTTGCAATCATGTAAAACTTCAATATTAGGAGACAAAACAAGACATCCAGAGTCAGAAAAAAAGAACCTTGTTCTTCTTGTCACACATTAGTGAACACAGAAAAGAGAATAGAAAATAGCTGAAGTTCTTGTCACAAAGCACACATCCTCAAAATCTAACTTTCATTGTTTTTATTTACCTTTACCAGTTATGTAACCTTTTTACTCCTCCAAACGCAACAGGGCCACCATAAAAGACATGATATTCAGCAAGGAGGGCCTTATTTCCAGTCATGTGCCTGGAACATCCACTATCAACAATTCCTTTGTTCTGCAAAGCTTTGTGTGGATAATCCTGCACATCAATTAAAAGAGATTTGATTCTCTTAGGGACCCAAGCCTGTGTGGGCTTGAGTCTGCCTAGTGGATCTTTGAAAGTGAAACAATTTCTAAGACTGGATCCACCATTGTATTTGGAGACATTATGCCAGTTGTGTCTTTGTGTTCTCCAATTACAACCTGCTGAGGGCTTAACAACAGTTTCCCTTTTTTCCCCAACAGCACTAACTGCATTTACCTTAGCAATATTAACTTTTTGCTTTGAAATTTTTTTTCTTAGTGTTGTTGTCTTATTAAAAGGCCTTGAAAATGGTGAATGAGTTTTATGAAAAACAGTTGTTGGTCTAACTTTATTCACAATAGGCTTAACAGTATTAAGTTTCATAGCAGAACTAGTTAGTACTGCCTATCTGTTAAAACTATGGCTAGCAGTACAAACATTCTTAGTACCGCTAGCTCAAGCAGTATTAACTGGAATTTTGCTAGTTCTAGTTAGTACTGCTGTAGGAACAAATTGGTTTTGTTTATTCACTCTTTGCACATTGTTCCAAATTGGCCTTATCTCTCTTTGGACTAATAATACATGATTAACCTATTGGTTAACTCAGCTTGTTTAGCCATCCTCTTTTCATGGAAATCACAATCTCTAATTAGATGACTAAGACTACCACATACAAAACATGCTCTTGCAGTAAACCCATATCCCAACCCTTTCTTGTCAACTGTAGGATTTTTACTATGTGTGAATTGATTCTTAACAGTTTCCCTAGGAGTTTTTACTTGCTTATTAGTACTAGCAAAACTAGGTTGTTCCTGTTATTTTGTAGGTTGAGACATATGTTCATCTTCACTATCTGATTCATACTCCTCAATTATAGGAGCATCAGACCAAACCTTGGATTGATTTACTACTTTGGGTTCATTTACAGTTGGTTCAGGAAAAGATTCATGTGTTTCAACACTATAATCTGATTCATAAGTATCAAAGTCACTGGTTTGGGTTTCAGATTCACTAGGTTGAGACTGATTTGGACCATATGTAAATTGAGAGTAATCTATTTCTACATCAGGTCCAGATGGCATGTAATTCCCTGTCATGGGTGGGGGTACATCATGCATTCCTCCTGCTGTAACAAACCTATCATACAAAGGTTGTTTTTCCAACTCACTTTCCTTATTCATAAATACACTTTGTAAAACTTCATTTTCATAACTCAAAATGCCATCATATCTGTGATCCCCATACCCAAGCCCAAATTTATCATTAGCACTCATTTGGGTATTTAGCAGTTTACCAAGATTTTTAGAAGAGTTGTGCCATTTTTCTACTTTAGCTTTTAAATCTTCTTTTTCTTTTTGAGCTTCTGCCAATAGTTTCTTATGGTATGTTAGGACATCTGTTTTATCATCTAAGTCTATTTTCATAAACCTTATCTTTTCTTCATACCAAAGTTGACCTTGTTGATGAGCAACTAATTGTGCTTCAACTTTCTTTAGACCTTGAGTATATGCCTTTATTTCTATGCTTGCATCACTAAGTTGTTCTCTTTGTGCATCATATAGTTTTTTAAGTTTAACATAAGACTCTTTATACTCATTTGAATAGGAAGTTACCTTTGTGTCTGAGCCTGAGTTGTTGCAAGCCATCAAAGCGCAATCTTCTTCTTCTTATGAGTGACTGGTCCAATCTACACCTTCTCCATCAATGGTCACCAATGCTTTAGAGTCTTCCTGCTTACCAGATATTCTCCAACCTTATTGCCAGAGTTCCAAGCATCTCTCCTCCTACTATCTTGATTTCCCTTGGTTCTACACTCTCTAGCAAAATGGCCTGTCTTGTGGCAATTGTAGCACTCGACTTTGGTTTTATCAAAACCAACTGGTTCCTTTGCATCAAATTGTAGCTTTCTACCAGTCTTTTTGTAGAACTTTTTCATTCTCATCGAAATCATGACCACCTGCCATTTCAAATCTATTTTTTCTAAGTCAAATTCATCAAGTTGTTCCAAGTCCTCATGATCCAATTGAAGGCAACTGGATTGATTTGCAAGTAAGGAGTATGATGAAGTTTGTTCATACTGTAAGTTTTGACCAGAAGTATTAGAAACACTATAAGTGGTACTAACATCATTAGTACTGCTGGTGTTCTTAGAGACAAATGCCACATTTTGCATGCTAGAGGATGATGCAGTAGAGCCTTTTACATTATTCTCTAAGACTCTTAGATTATTATACAGATCATCAAAGCTGAGACTGTCTACTCCTGGCTTGGTCCTCATGATTAAGGAAACTTGAGACCAGGCAGAAAGTAGAGATCTAAGGAATTTCTGATTTGCATCCTTAGTGGATACACCTGCCCCATGAATCTCTAATTGACTCAGAAGACTTTGGAACCTGTCATACCCTTTATGCAGTCCTTCTGAGTTTGATACAAAGAAACCTTCAAACTGTTGCTTTAGAATATACTTCTAAATCTTCTTTGATTCGTCATTTCCACCAAATCTGGATTTGATGGCATCCCACATCTCTTTTGCATTAGTGGTGTTTGTGATGATGATGATGGTGGTGGTGGTGTTTCATCTTGTGAACCAGACATGATTAGTTTCGTAAGATAGACTCTGGCTTAGGGATCTGCTTCTGCTCAGAACTTGATTTGAACCTTGTGTATCTGTGTGTGATTGATAAGGTACCATTCCCATTTTGTTATAACTTCCCAGATTAGATAGTCTGTATGGCCAATAATGTTCTTTTTCATGGCCCATATACCATATTCTTCCTTTTTGAGAATAGGAGGTTGGATGGTTGATACAGTATGGGGAGTTTGTTGTGTTGGTGTTTGTGATGATGATGGTGGTGGTGGAATTTCATCTTGTGAAAGACATGATTGGTTTTGTAAGATAGAGATTTATAACTGGTTTCTGTTCTTCTTACTCAGAGTTTCTCACAGGCTTGATTACCATTTGTGTAGTCCAAAACTGAACAGATCTTTGCAGCCTGCTAAGGGTGATAGCCAACTTGTATAAATACAGATTGACTATATAGAAACACTGACTATGAATACTAATTGTATATGCGGAATCTACACAATAGTATTAAGAAGAACAATGAATAAACTAAACTTTGATTTCTATTAATCTGTTAAAGTGATTACAGATTACTAACTATGAGATATGATTGTATGAGATGTATATTGAACTAATATCTCTAACTATGCCATGAGGGTTCCTTTTATAGACCAAGGATAAACCCTAACAAGCTTACAAAACGCATAAAAGATAATACATATCTTTTCCTATAATATCTCATACATATCTCTTAAACAGTACTAACTATTTTCTACTAACGGTACTAACAAACTGATCAGTACTTAACACTTTGTACTGTCAGTACTAACTATAACTATCGGTACTAAGTATTATCACTAACGGTACTAAGTCAGGAATGAATAATTCCCAACAGTGAGTATCAAGATTCAACAAGATCGGGAGGTCGGAGAAGTTCATAATACACGAAAACATATTAGAATTTGAGAGAGAAAGCGAGAGAGAGAAAAGAAATATCTGTGTTTATTAGAAGAATGATAGCACACAAAATGAGAGCTTCACCCTCCTAGGAGAGTCTAGGAAGGTTTATATAGCCATACATACGCTACATTATACAATATTGATATAACTAGTACCTTCGTATATGTAACTATGATAACTAGTGCAAATATCGTAGTTGTCATTACTTTTATGCCTAACAATCTCCCCCAAGTCATGAGAGACGGGATTTGCTTACCATGTTTCCTATAGGTAAAAGCAATAAAGTCTTTAGAAGCGCAACAAAATGTGAGAATGTATTCGAGGCTTTTGTATTCTTGATATACCTCGCCTTTGATATCTTTGGGTAGAAGGGATAAACATGCTGTCTCTCCTTCTATCTCGGAGGGGAGTGGATGTGTTAGACTAAAGAAAAAAGAAAAGCTGGCGAAGACAGTTTGATGGAAGGTAGTGAAGAAGAGATGGTGTTTAATCAAGGGAAATCGTCAAAAGAAAAAGGTGAAGACAAAAAGAAAGTGGGAAGGAGGAGCATTACGAAAGCAAAGGAAGTATCGAGGAAAACTAGCGTGGTAGGCTTAGGGGACAACAAAAAAGGAGTGTCAGATGTGTACAAAGAATACTACGAAGAAGAAAATAAGAGTAACGGGATTTTTTATTTTAGGAGAAGTAAGGTTGACGGAGGGGACAACAAAAATTGTAACATACACATGGATCAGGTTAAAGAGATAGGTGAGTTGATTGGGGTATCGTGGGTTCGTACTAACGATGAGGAGAGGAGTGATCGTGGTGCAGAGGAGTGCAAGGAGGTCGGGGCGGGTGACAATATGTCGCAACTTTGATGCAGGTAAGATGTGTGTGCTTTTTTTGTTTTAATTAGTTTTTTATGAAGATGATATCGGTAAACATTAGGGGTATGGGGGAGTGCGGAAAAAAAATTAGATTAGGTCTATTATTAAGGAGGAGCGTCCGGATGTTATTGGTCTTCAAGAAACTAAAAGTAGGATGGTTGATGAAATGTGGGTTGAAGATATTTGGGGTGGACAAAGTTATGGGTTTGCTCAATTGCCTGCTATCGGGAACTCAGGGGGTATAAAATTAGTGTGAGACACAAGGATATTCGAATGTAAGGAAGCGGTTGGGGACGATAGGTTTATTGCGGTTAAAGGGTCGTGGAAAGGAAAGAATCAGGATGTTTTCTTGGTTTGTATTTATGGACCTTACGTGAGTAGTCACAAAGCATCGTTGTAGGAAAGACTTAGTGGATTGATGAATAGATGGCAAGGAGTATGGTGTATTTTTCGAGATTTAAACGTGGTGCGAAGGAACGATGATAGGCTTAACTCCCAGGTGAATATTATGGAGATGACTGATTTTAATGATTTTATAAATATATGAGGTTGATTGAGATTTCAATGGGGGGAGGAAATTTACTAGGGTTAGTGATGATGGAATGAAATTTAGCAAGTTAGACCGATTTTGGATGAACGAGAACTTCATTGAGCTTTGGGGTAATCTATCAGTGGTTGCCTTGGATCGAAAACTTTCCGATCATTGTCCGATTGTGCTTAAGGATATGGAGTTGGAATTCGGTCCAAAACCATTTAGAATTTTCAACATGTGGATGGAGGAACCAGACTTTTATAAAATGGTTGGAGAAGCGTGGGGAAAAGAGGTTAGGAGCGCTCGTCCGGATTGTATTTTTCGAGATAGACTAAAAAATGTTAAGGCAAGCCTTCGGGTTTGGAGCAAGGAGAAGTTTGGCGGCCATAGAGAAAAAATAGAAAGTTTAAAAAATGAAGCTATGAAATGGGAATTAGAGGCGGAAAAGAGGGTTCTAACCGAGAGCGAGAGGTCTTCTTGGTTGGATGCTAGGAAACAATGGGAGGTGAAAGATAGAGAATATGGTAATATGCTTCGTCAAAAGGATAGAATTAAGTGGGACATCAAAGGTGATGAAATTTCAAAGTTTTTTTCATTCTCACGTTAGGAGGAGGAATAACAAATGTAATATTAGAGGTATTATGGTCAACGGAGTATCGTGTGAGGAACCTCAATTAATCAAAGCGGAGATGGCCCGATATTATAAATTGTTATTCTACGGGGTGCAATGCTTCCTTCGTCTCTATTATTCCTAAGGTTGTGGATCCTATTGGGCTTGGCGACTTTCGTCTTATTAGTCTTATCGGTTGCTATTGCAAAATAATAGCAAAATTATTAGCGGAAAGGGTGAAATCGGTGGTGGGTAGCGTGGCGGGGGAAGTTCAAAATGTTTTTTTTAAGGAAATGTTTATTTTAAATGGAGTCTTAATTGAAAATGAGACGATGAATTTTTTAAAGAAATAGAAAGAGAAGGGCCTTATTTTCAAAGTGGATTTCAAGAAAGCTTATGATAGCTTAAATTAGAGATTTTTTTAGCCGACAGGTCATTCCAATACCCTGTTGGAATAGCTGAAAATTTGCCCTAGAAGTTTGGATAAATTCACTTTGCTTACGATTTTGTTATTCTTAAAATGGAAGAAGACAACAAAGTTCCCCTCATCTTGGGACGACCTTTTCTTCACACTGCTGATGCAGTTATTCGAGTTAAACAGAAACAACTCAATCTTGGAGTTGGGACTGAACGAATGATCTTTAATATCGACTCTGCGATGAAACACTCTTACTCAAACGATGATACATGTTTTAGTATCGATGTTATCGATGAAATCTTAGAAGAAGATTTTGACACTCTTCTAGACGAAGGAAGCAAAATCCTCCATTCCATCGAAGGAACCCTTCTCGAAAAGAAGAATTCTTTTCTGAATTCCGAGAATCATGGCAAATGGTTGCCGCGTATGAAATTCTGAATTGAATTTCGATACCGAAGAACCACCATTCGAGAAAATCACCATCAACACCGAATTTTAAATTTAAAACATTGGATCTCTCTGAAGACCTCTACGGTTCTTGAACTTAAAACTTTTCCCGTTATACTTGGAATATGTATTACTGAAGAACCATCTTTCCTTTCCTGTGATCATTTTATCTCACTCTTGCTCACAAAACAAAAGCAAACTTATATATGTCCTTAAAAACTTAAGGAAGCCTTTGCTTGGAAAACAACTGACATTCCTGGTATCTGCCCATCATTTTGTAAACACAAGATACAAACTTTGGTGACAAGAAAACCAGTTGTTACAAAAGCAAAGAGGCTTATATACTTAATATGCCTATAAAGTTGTTAAGAAAGTAATCGTAGTTAAAATCTTGGATACCGGTATTATTTACCCAATTGCGATTGTCCTTGGGTTTAGTCCTATTCACATGTGTACAAAGAAAGGTCGGTATTACAGTTCCTGCACAAAAAAAATGATGAAATTGTACCCAACAATGAAATCGCTAAGGGTTGGACGAGTATGATTGATGATCGTAAACTCAATGAACGCAAAACCGCAAAAGATCATTTCCCTTTGCCGTTTATGGATCAAATGTTAGAAAGACTCGCAGGAAATAAATATTTTGTTTCCTCGATGGTTTTTCTGGATATTTTCAAATTCCTATCGATCCTATGGATCAATAAAAAAACAACATTAAACATGTACTTTCAGTACATCACTTCTGGCGAATACTTTTCGGGCTATGTAATGCCCCAGCTACATTCCAAAGATGCATGTTGGCAATATTTCATGACTTTGATCGAAGAATCCATCGAAGTATTCATGGACGATTCGAAAAATGCCTAAACAATCTCGATAAAATGCTCACAGGTGGCGTTTGCAAAAATGTCATTTGTCCTTAATTAGGAAAAATGTCACTTCATGGTCAAAGAAGGATTGTGCTTGGACACAAAAGTGTCTAGCGCATGACTTGCTTGAAATTTGACAAAGCAAAATCAACGTAAATCTTTTAAAACTCTTCCACCCCCTATCTAATATCAAAGGTGGTTAGAAGCTTATTGATACATTGCCAGGTTTTTACCGACGTTTCATTAAAGATTTCTCGAAAATTTCCTGACCTATAACTAAGCTGCTTGAAAAAGATACTCTATTTGAATTCAATGATGAATGTCAAAAAACATTCGAATCATTAAAAGAGAAACTCACATGTGCTCCTGTGATTCTAAGCCCAAATTGGAATCTTCCAGTTTGAACTTATGTGTTGTATGCAAGTGTTTCGCTAGTGCATTTAGTTTCGAGCTGTCTTAGTGTCTAGAAAAGATGATTAAAAAAAAAAAAAAACTTTCCCCAATCTACTTGCTAGCAAAACTCTAAATCCCGTTTTCAACAGATATACACCTTAACCGTATGGCTGTAGTTTTGCCTTCGCTAAAATTTAGAAATCCTATCTTATTCTATCAAAAAACTATCGTTCACACCATCATTCAGCTCTAAATCATTTTATTCAAGAAACAAGATGCTAAAACCACGTCTATCAAAAATAGTTCTCTATAACCTTGTCTCTGTGATTCCAATACTGTACAAGCTAACACTCGCAATAAATATAAATGAACGTGAAGAGATCTCATCTGAAATATTTCAGTTTTCGTTACTTCAAAATTACAATCACAACTAAAACCATATAACTACCACTAAATATACTTTTTTAATTTCACTCTTAATAATAACTATAAAATTATAAAATAAATATTCCCATAAAATTGCAACACAATTAAACTCTATCACCAACAAAACAACTATATATTAACTCTATATACATTAAGAGAACTAATCCAAAGACACTCTCTATCACTTATTGTCCGCTGTCTCGTCAACTAAAACAGTCCATACCTGAGAATTATAACCCATCCTCGTGTCACTAAATAGTGTAATACATCAAAACTAATACCACTATACATCTACCAATATCACTAAACTCTTGTCTTATGCTCACACGTTAGTGAATAATAGTACAATGTCCTTGCTCAACTGTTTCTATAAATACACACACTGTATACTGTTTTAACAAACGATTATGTGCTTATTCTTACTGTGTATGAATTCAGACCTGTTTTCATGATTGTGAGTAAGTAGTCGCTCCAACAAGTATGGAATTATCGAGTATCATTGTATTGTGATGTGTAATATGTATACATATTTGTAAGATAATTCTGTGTCAGTATGCACTAGCCAAACTAATATATGATGATACTATCAGAAATAGTGTCTAGTAATATTGTAGTATAGTAACTTATTATCTTTAGAACTGGTCCCATTTCCCGAAAGATATGTCATTATGTCTATACTGCACACACTCACTCTATAATACATTGTAATTAGACGCGCGTCTCACACAGACTATAATAATCACAGGACCACAAGACATTTATAATTCTCAGATTAACCTCGCAAAAGACTCTCTAAGTAAGCATCTCCACATCAAATATACGCACAATCACTTACATATCACTAGCTACTTGCAATATGTTTCACTTTCAATAAAATACCTTTACAATGTGCATTAACATTCCACATAACTTCCACCAATCAATTACAACAAATGCACCAACCACACAATCAAACCCAACACATACACTAATACAGTCACAAATACAAGAAGAGTTGCGCAATATAATAAACCACCCCCCCTCATTGACCCGACTGTATTGATTTATGTTCTCACACAGTGAAGAACAATCATCCAACCTCAATTATAATCATCGACTATGTGTAGTTCTGCATTTCGCCGTTGCTCTTCATTATGACTTGACAGTCAGTATGAGTAGAGTGTAGATACTGTATACTCTACTAACAAACCTGGAGAACTCATGTTTAGATGTGTCAGCTATGTGTCCGCATATTAGTTTCAGGTACATTAAATCTCTGTATAGACTCACAATCTAGTGCTAAGCGTTATAGATACACTTATAGAACGCTGCTTTTGTATTCTCCGTGTCTAATGATGATCCATACCCCTTTTTCATGGTATGTGCAAATATGGGGCGTTACGTTCTATCGCGAGCGCACTCCAAACACCCGTAATACGGAGTTCGATGATTATACCCGAAAAACATTTGTAGGCAATAATAAACTTCTAATAGGTGGTGTTGGTCTGTAAATATCTTTGTATGAGATTCTACTTAAAATTGTCATATTCGCTCTAAAAATGCTTGTGATTTACAAATGTCAGTACGATGAATGTTGATCATGAGATCGTATATAAAGGTGTAGTAAGATATGACTCCACTCCCGATTCGTCGCGTTAAAACCATAGTTAATGTCGCACTTTGATACTATTGTGTGCATAAGTAATCTGAAG
Organism: Tanacetum coccineum; assembly: GCA_026074375.1. Classification (NCBI taxonomy): domain Eukaryota; kingdom Viridiplantae; phylum Streptophyta; class Magnoliopsida; order Asterales; family Asteraceae; genus Tanacetum; species Tanacetum coccineum. Next base: position 28,841 of record BQNB010013583.1, read on the forward strand.
AACCTAATGTTTTCTGAATTCACGCTAATGTTGCTTGTAAGTCTCTTTGTCTTGTAGTCTCTAAGTTGCTCTCATACAGAGTAGCATGTCAGGAGAGTGTAATGTACCCTCTGTTGTAATGGTAGACTCTTACATAACGTACTGTAGTACAATGAATGATGTGTGTAACACTCAAGATCCGTATTAGTATGAGACTGTACATGTTCGGTGCAATAGAGCAGATTTCTCCCACTCACAGCGATATACTTCTCGAAGAGACAAAGTATAGATGACTCAGTCTAATATGAGGCATAAGTGTTGGTCTATAAACTCACGCACTAGAGCTCTGAGTGTAAGAATCCCTCCATATCGTTATGACTGTAGTGTCACGTTGAAAATCCCCTGTCTATTGTTCTCTGAATGCGTCACTAGACTCATGTATCTCAGGAAAAATCTTTAATATAAATGCAACATCTCCTTTACCAGAATCATAAGAAGTCTACTGCACCCACAGATGTGTACAATATGAAGTGCCTGAGATAGGGGTGTTCTTCGCAGAGAAATCTTAGAGTCTCTTGATCGATCTAGATGCGATCTCTTGGGTAATACATGTCACTGATATATGAAGATGTGTTTTGTCAGTGCCACGCTGAGGCGCTCTCGATCTCATATACGAGATTTATATTTGTAGATGCTGTATTAGACTCGGCTTGTGTAAGTACTGTTCTTTGTGATTAAATAAGAATGCTCTTGTCTCGATATGAGAACTGTAAGAACTCTCCGAATATCCTTTGTATATATTATTCATTTATATCATATTCATCTTGATGATAAAGTATACTCTATATATATCGCTCCTCTTACTATAAAAATTTTCCTTTCACCCCCATTTGTAATAAATATAACAAAGACCATCAATCCCAAATTTTATCGGAGAAAAGTTCAGAAATAAATCTAACTATTTCATATTGTGTGTTAATATCAAAATATTTAATAAATTCACACTCTTTTCAATACATCACGAATTTGATTGTCTTTGAATAATGCTCGTCCATCTTCATGTAAACAATAGACACACCGTGCAGATAGGAAAATAAGATTATTCTATGCCCAGCATTGAGAGTAGATAGACAACTCTGGTGTGTTTAGTTGTGGATTGTGATTCATTACTAAAGTAAACAATGTTAGTAACAAGTGTGTGATCACAAAATATTGACAAATTATTTCAGAAACTATTTCATGTTTAATGTATCTAGAATGATATTTGTGTATTTATCTTACTTCTCATGAAGTCGCGTCGAGTTTCATGGATCGCGCATAGTATCATTGTTCAGTCATGTTCTCATTTGTAAACTGATATATTTTTTTTCTCCTCGCTCCCTTGTCATTAAAGTGTGTACTATCCTCACAGATTATACTCATTTCCAGTTCTCTAATAAATCAACAATCACTGTTAGCTCATCTGATTCTCCATGTTCTTTGTGTCCCTTATATATAAAATCTCCATAAAATTGTGGTTAGCTAAACACTACCATGTTATGTACGACACGATCAGTCTGTGAGTAACTATAGAGTATACACTCTTTGTTTCTCGGTACCGATTGATTCAGTGTGTACTCTATGTAGTACTGACTGAGACTATCCGCATTTACTGTATACTCTCATTACAAGATAACACTGCTCTTCTCCAGTAGTATACGAATCACAGTCCTAGAATGAGAGCTCAAAATCAAAGTGATTTCCTTCACAACTCAAATTGACTTGTTCAATAAATTCATGAACTTCAGAATCTCACAATCTATATGAACCAGTTTAAATAATAGAACGTTGTACTAGTAAGTGTTCGTGATTTTGCAATGCGCTAAGCATTGTAATAACTACATATATTGTAATACATGATTAGTTGTATAGCGAGTCTGGTCTAGAGTACGGCCTGTGATTTGGATTGCAGGTTAGTAGTGAATTGCTGGACTAAATAGCTAGTTATCGTGCACTTGAACTCCTGCACAGTATAATGTATACGTTGATTGTCAATGTCGATATCAATAATCTCTCACGCTCATAATCAATCGACCTTGAGGCTCGTAAAACTGCATTACTATGAATAAAATTATTGAGTCCACTAAATTCTCTTGTCTCTCTTTAGTGTGGCGCTCGGTTGATATACGTCTATCACAATTGGGCTACTCCTCACTTGATGTCAGAGGTGTTAGTAATCATATGATATCTCGCAATGTAACGATCTAATACTAATTCAGCAGGTTATGGTGGTTACTATGAGCTAATATACAGAAAATCGCTCTCTGTGCCTCTCCTAGGATGCCCGTGATATATATGTACATCGGAGAATCGTAAGTATTTACTCTCAAATTGTCATATCCATACTACGAGTTTTTGATGCTAGACACCTCAACCAAAACCGGCAAGCTATCCCAAACAGTCCAATAAGCACCCAGTGTGCGTTTCAAAGCAACCCAACTTTAACGCTCACACACTAAATTATTTAACTGAGACTTCATATAACGCACCCAGAATATGGCATTGTATTAAGCATAGAAGAAGAACCTCTCAGTTGCTCTCTTATGTGTTGTGTACAGATAATGAAAGACCAGTAAATATGTCGCACTGTCAGTGGTGCTGGCGTGGTTATGTGTAATGGACGCACTCGCTAGAAGAGCTCATAAGTACTGTAGTCACGCTTAGGTGAAGTTGGCGCCACTGTAACTCTGCTCGTCAACCGCCCCTATAGGTTTAGTGTGGTTGGATGAGGGGTTAGGATAAACCCGCCGTACGTGTCTCAATCTCCAGTGTGAGAGGCTGGGCAGAAACACTTCCGATACCGCACACATGACATCTATCATTGGTGGATAACGCTTATCGCGAATATCTCAGAGAGAATCAACGCCCTAGGTGAGGATAATATGTGCGATCTAAATCTACTCTCGCTGTAAGGCTCTTCACACCGAGGTGTGATATAAGAGCATGCTACACAGACCACGACGTCACACAAAAGACGACGTTGTCGGGTGCTGAAAGATCTACAACACTCAGTATGGTGTCACCTACTAGATAACCTCACATTCGCGTGTAGTGATGAATCGATGATGATGATGAGTGAAATGTATGTTGTGTCGGGATTCGTATGGGTGTCAAACCATATGGGTTGGCAGCGCGGTGGCGCGTGGTTGGTGGCGAGTGGCGGTGTGGAGTCGCGAGTGAGGGGGAGTGATGGTGGGGATCGGATAGATCGGGAGATGGGGAGGATTTTTGGTGTTGGCCGGAAAAGCTCGCCGGAAAACTTTTCAGGCGGCTGTGGTGGTGGTCGTCGGCGGTGAGGGTGGCGGCCGGATAAAGGGAGAGAAGAGTGTGTTGTATAATGTGTGTGTGTGTTATAATAGATGGAAATGAAATGAAAATGAAATGAAAATTATATATATATAAAAGTTTTAAAATAAAATAGAAAATTTATAATAGTATAGGGTGGGTTATGTAATTATTTCACAGGGACCATATGCGTAATTATTGGGAAACTTTTATAATATATTGGTTCGGGACTCATTTGAAAGGCTTAACGGACGATTCAAATCTCGAAACTTTCGCCATTGTTTTGTTCCGCTATATCACATAGTGATGTGCTGATATACCCAATGTACTGTCAGATGAGTGTCTGCTGTCGTTATCTCAATATTATGCTAAGGCTATAGAATGTTTGTGAGTGTAGATACGTACTTGTTGAGTGGATGAGTGCACTAACGTGTGATTATATGACATAAGTGTGTCTCTATAATTTTGTGATGAGACCACGCATCTCGCTCTAAAATGCTTTATGCCAGTGTTGAGAATAACTAGAAGTGTTCCGCGTCTGAATGCTGTGGCTATGATCCATTGTAATGCGTTTTATGCGCAGAGCTAGATTGTTCCTGTGATAGTATTTCACAGAGATAAAAAAGTAATTAATTTATTAAGTGTGTGTTCTCATCCTGTAATACGTAATTCTGTATGAAGAGAGGCGTAAGAGTGCAATCTGAAGTTGTAGAGTTGTGTACTATTGTGTGATAGAGAGCGAGTCTCTGCGTTCTGTCGTATGATGCACGCGTGATGCATTAGAATGTTGATGATGCTGTAGGTCTATGTGTTCGTGTGTTCTCACCTGTACTGGCATCTGGTGTTGACGGTGTGCTTCTCTGAAAAGTCGCTAGAGAAGAGTGTGATTGAAATGAGGTGTTCAGCATTCACTGTCATGCTATGCGTGAATCCAGACTTGCAGATTAGTGAGGGCGCATTGTTAACATTAGCGCAAAGTCGAACAGTGTGAGTAGGTATGATCTCGTATTCATTATAGGCGACAGCGATCGGCACGTGAATAATGTATGATAGACGATCTCAGATAATGCGCTATGGCGCTCTCTGCAGTTATTCAATCTGAGATCAGTGTTGAAAATTCGCGTGACATGTTGAGATCGCGGCTAATATACCTCATTTCGCTCTAAATCAGTCATCCTAGTGTCCGACTGTAAAGAAATATCGCTCACGTTGCGAAGGTGTTTAAGTGGTGTCGTATTATGGTTAGATGTCCTAACGCCCCTGGATCGGGGGTCGTATCTTTGTGACCTAAGAATAGAGTTTAAGTTTTATTAAAACCAGTTTTGAAATAGACGATGATAACTTTTGTCAGCAAAATTTGATTGTTTCGACTCACTTCCTCTCAATATTATTAAATTATTGGCTTAGGTTTGATCTGGACTATTTAATCAATCATAAATAGGTATCTCCAAGAAAAATATCATTACAGGTCTTTATGACGATTTAAAAGAGGTTAGTAAAGAAAGTCTCCTTAATTAGTGAAAATCTCAACGAATGATGTAATCGGTGCAGTATGTTTGTATAAAGTTTTCAAAATGTTCAAGGGACGGAGTCTCGTTCTCCTATCTATTTGTATATGCTCGATTGATTTACATCAACGTCGGCTTTGTATATATGTAACCAAATTACTAGTACTAGGATTGTTTCGCGACCTAAGTCTTCACTACATAGTGGCCCGAAATGAATAGTCCAACTATATGTTTCGTCGATAGGTGTTTATCTGTTTAAGGGGATGGCATATCTATTGGATAAAGTGTTTCAGTACTGGGACCGCTCCAGGATCCATTAATCAGCAGCGCGACACACATAACGGAATGACTATAAAAATGGTGATGTGGATATTGCACTCTGTCTGTTAGCATACACAGACAGTTCGTGATTGAAAGGGACTTGCAATGGCAAAAGTAATTACTTAAGAATGTGATAAGGTAGCTCCAAGTGAGGCCTTAAGATTTTTGCTGAGTAGTAAGACACGATTGGTGTCTCTGACCCTTTTAACGGGATTCTGATGATAATTATCAATTTCAGGTTAACCCGTTCATATCGTTTTGTTCTTTTGTTCTTGTCAGCCCCAATAGATCTCTATCAAATGTATTAACGCTCGCTAATCCAAGCCAATTTATGCGGTTAATGAAATTAGGGATTTATCAGTTAGGTTTACTCGTGCAAAATATAATTCAGAGAACGGGTCCAGCACACCAAACAATCTTGTGTTCATAATGTTTTGCAAAAACACTAGCATGTATCTCTCGCGGGTTTTACAATAAAAGTCAGTTATATAGTAGCAGGCCGAGGGATATGTACTCACTTGTTAATGTCCGGTGAGAAAAAAAGAAGGAAAAATAAATAGATCGACGATAAACGAACTCGGTCGTCGGCGCGTAATCACTCGGAACCTATACAACATGTATGGGTTTTAGGTTTTATGTCGGTAAATAGAAATAAATATAAGACTCCAGAATAGACAAGTGATGTATATATTAAGTATGATATCCAGTTTATAATTGGGTAAGTTAAATCACAAAACTTAAGTTTTTTCATAAGTGAATTTTTAAGGTTGAGCAATTTTTCACTAGTTGTTTATTGTACTGTGTTTGAAATTTCACTAGTTTTATCTCAATTGGTCCATGAATAATCCCAATAGGCCAAAATTATAAGCCTTTAAGTAATTTAGTTCTTTATTGTGGCCACTGATGACCAGACCTTAGTCCAAATATTTGGCCCAAGCTGAGGTTGGGGCCTCCAATGCGTAAGCCCAACTTAGTCTTATAAAATATAATTAGTGATGTATGTATTGGGTTTCTAGTGGCGACCCATTTAAGTTTTATGGCCTATTTTTAGTTTATGTATGTAACTTGTATATCATTTTCGCGGTGTTTTCTCTGAGGATCGATATAAGGATTAAGGTCAGTAGGTTAATATATAAAATTCTCAAAGAATGGTGGGGTTCCTTAACCACTCGGGTTTTCGTCCGCAAAATACGCCTTTATAACTTTTGGTTCGGATATAGACGTAAGCAGTTTTATATAGGTTTATGTTTGATAAAATTAGTTGTCATCTCTTTAACTAATAAATAATGTACTTATACTATGTACATTTCTAGGTTTCAGATTTTAAGTGTACATTATAGATTATAAGTTATTTCTATACTTTATTTTGAAGTTATCATATACAGTAATGTCAACTTTTTCATAACAAAATGTCAATTTACGCGCAATTTTTGGCTTGAAAAACTTTACTTTTACCATTTTTGACACCATTGTTCAAAACTATTAATTGATTGATGAAGAAGAAACCCATCCAATTGACTATAGTTCTTCATTTTATTTAGATATTATGTTTCATCTCTTTCTAGTTTTAGCCAATTAAATTCGTAGCTAAGCACTTTTTATCCAAAAGATAGAAGCAAGGTCAGGTATTGTATAGTTTTTGAAACTTGCATATCTCAATCAATTTTTACTTTACAGTGCTGGATTCAAATTGGATTAGCTATCATAAAAACAATTGTCCAAACTTAGGAAGTCAAAGAAGTTATTTTCATACACTCAAATGTTGTGTCAAACTTTCTGGTCAATTCTGCCTAATTTTTCTAGTGAATTTTCACCATGTTTTAGAGTTAGTTTTATCCATTTTTAACCTATCTATACACATAACGAAAACCCCATTAAACTATCAGTGTATCATCATCTTCATCACATTTACAATTTATCATTTATAATATAAATTACAAGAAAATACAAGAATAACTAGGGAAATAAGTAAAGGTTATACCCACAGCGATGATTGAAAAGTGATGATTTTTCACCAAAAAAGAACAATTTGACTCATTTACACAAGCCTTAAATCTTAACCCATAATACCCCTAGTAGATCACCATGCAGTCTACATGCAAGTGAGCCCTATATGGAGTACGATGAAAAATTTATATCAGCCCCTAATGTGTAAAAAATCTTGCACAAAACCCCTCTTGATTTTCTTTAAAAAATGAAGTAAAACTAGTAGGTATTACATCTCAACTTGCTACAATAGTTTTGATGAGTAGATTTTTGATGGGGTTGGTTGTTTGGGTTTAAAGGTGTTCTCGGCAAGTAGGGAGGGAGAGAAGAGTGTGTGTTAGGATCTTTCTTTGTAAACAAATGGGAGAGTTGTAGAGTTGGTTTGGTTTAAAGTGTGAATGTGGGTATCCCGATTTAGAGAGGCTTCCAGTATTTTCTAGAGTGTTTGGTATGTATTAGATTTGTTCGCGTGTGTTGTTTTAGCGCATGGAGAAGAAGAATAGGCTGGTGCGCGCGCGAGAGATTATTTTGTATTGTGAGAAGTGGTGTAGAGTTGGAGATTATGTTGATTTGTGGAATACTGCGCGATGGTTTTCGCTGTGAGTGTACGGGTGGTGTGGTGTTGATTTATATGGTTTTGTTAGAGAAGATTGAGATAGTGAGCGGGCGGTTTGTGTGTTATGGCTTGTGTGGCGGCGCGCTCGAGTATGGTGTGGGCTTCGGCTGTGGTGGAGGCAGAGGAGTATGAGTATAAGTGGTGGGTGTAAGACAGAGAGTGTCAGTTTTCGCGTGTCGTCTAGAAATCGTGGGCTTTATGTTTTTGTGAGATTTGGCTTATGATAGCGCGATGTGTGGCTGTGTGACGCGACGAGAGAGATTTTTAGTGTGTTGTTTGTTGTGCGTGAGAGAGTGGTTGGGTTGAGATTAGTTGAGCGAAGGAGCGCGCGCGCGATGGCCGCGCGCGAGATGCTTTTTGTAAAAGAGTATGAGAGTTGGTTGTTTTGGGGAGCGTGATTTTTGTTGTTTGAGAGAGAGAGAGTTGCGGTTCGTTTTCGCGCGTGGAGATGGGGGGTGGGGAGTGTTGTCGGTTTTGGCGAGAGTGTGTGTTGGGTTTATTAAGTCGGGAGAGGTTCGTTTGGGGGAGTTATCGATCTATAGAGTGTGTTTTCGTAGATAGACGAGTGGAGAAGATGAGTTAGAGATTTGTTGAGATGTGTGTTGAGTAGATAGAGATGAATATTGAAGATGTGGGCAGAGGGAGAGGTTCGGATTTTTAGTGTGTTTAGATATCGATTTTGTTTATTCGGGTTAGCAGTGTAGTTTGAGTGTATTTGGATGTAGCTAGTATGCTTTGCCGGGATTTACGTTCTGAGAGGTGTCGGGCTGCTTTTTGCTCGAGTAGTCGCTGAGATGAGGTTGGTCTTTGGTTAGAGATAGAGTTGAAGAGAAAGATTGTGTTCGAGAGTTTTAGCGCATTTAATGTTCGCGCGGTCGCGCTCAGGTGTGAGATGATGTTCAAAGAAGGTTGTATTGTGGTGTGTGGGGCGGTTTTGTGTGTTTAAGGTGGGCGTGTGTACGGTGGTGTGTGTTAGAGAAGTGAGAGAGCGGCTCGAAATTGTAGTATTAGTTATGATGTATTTTTAATCGTCTGTTAGATGAAGGGAGGGAGATAGGAAGAGGTATTGTGATGCGCCTTAGAGGAGCAATTGTGATGTTTAGGTAGATTCTTTTGTGAGAGAGTCGCTGAGAAGATGGTCTGTGTGATTTTGGTTTTTGTTGGGGGGTTGTTGTGAGTGTGTGTTTTTGAATGTATGAGAGCGCTCTTTTGTTTGTGGTGGGATATCACGCATCAGAGGGGAGTTCGGTGTAGAGGAGTGATAATTGGTTGCTGCGTTTTGGTAGAGATTTTTGGATTTTTATAGAAGTGTAACTTGTGGCTTTTTGATATTGAGATGTAGATATTGTTAGTGTGGTGTTTGGCGAGGTGTATTGTATGCTTCGCGAAGAAGAGTGTTGTAGGAGTGGCTCAGGCTTATGTTTGAGTGTTATTAGGCTGTTGTGTTTAGGTGTGATGGTGTATGTGGGAGATCGGTATGTAATGCAGAGCTCGATGTGGGTGGTAAGCAGAGAAGTTGAGAGGATTCTTTCTGAAGCGTTAGGAGAAGTTAGAAGCATGATTAGTGTTGAATGGTGGGCGCTCACTGTTTGTGTAGAGAGAGAGAGAGGAGAGAAGATAATAGATTAGAAGGTTTGGTTTTGTGTGTGTGTGTTTGATTGCGCCAGTGTGTGTTGTGGTAGAGAGGAGATAAGGTGGATTTTAGGTCGGGGGTGTTTAGGAGGAGAGAGAGCTTTGATATGTTTGCGCTTAAGGATGCGCGCGCTTGATTGGGTCTTGTTCGTTGATAATTCCTGAGTTTGGCGTGTTTTGAAGACGCGCAAAGGATGCGCGGGTGGTAGGTGGAGCTCGCTGCCCCGCGCGCTTGGCGCAGAAAATGTGGGTTGATGCGGCAGTATTTGGATTGAATGTTTGGTGTCGGAGGTTGGGCGTTGACGCGTCGCGCGGTAATTACGCGATTTTTAGCGCGCGCGATGCATTTTTGTCAGAGAAGAGATGGGAAAGTGAGGGTTGGAGGCTGCACCTTTTTGGGATATGTGGTGTGCGTGTGTGTGTTTGTGTGGGAAAGGAGTTAGTATGTGTTGCGTGTGTGGAGAGTTTGTGGTTCGCTTGAGTGAATGTGAGTTGATTGCTACTGATGGTTTGTGGTGTGTGCTCATCAGATGGCATTCAGGAGAGATGTAGGAAGTGAGCTTGTGAGAGAGAGATGAGGCGAGTGGGTGAGAGAACGGCGCGAGAGTTTGTTGGAAACTGATTTGAATCGCTGGAGTTAGAGTCGGCCGCAAGTGTCTGTGATGTGGTACGGCGAGAGTGTAGGGGCTCGTATAGTGGCGCGAGTGCGCGCGGTAGGTGGTTAAGCCGCTGGAGAGGAAGAGAAAAGAGGAGCGCGCATGGTTGTGTGTAGATGTGTGGTGTGCAACATGTTGTGAGAGGAAGGTTGTGTGTGGGTAGAGATATTCTATGTAGAGTTTGTTTGGGTGTGAGAGAATGAGGTGTGAGGATGAAAGAGTGGTGTATGTGGTGGGTAGAGATCCGCGTGGTAGTGGTGGAGTTGTGTGGTTAGAAGAGAAGTGTGAGGTGAGTGGCTCCATTGTTCGAAACGCTGTTTGATATGAATAAGAGAGGTTGCGGCTGCGAGAATAGATGGTGGGAGAGATGATGTGAGAGATGTGTTGGGATAGGGTCTGAGAGAAGATAGGTTAGTGTGTATGTGTTGTGGTATTTTTGGCTGTTCGGCAGCGAGATTGTTTAGGAGTGAGAGAGGATGATAGATTAGTGTGTTTCTGAGATTGTTAGAGTTGAGTTATAAGATGTAGTAGAATGGTTGTGTTTTGAGATGGTGTGAGAGAAGTAGGGTGTGTGTTGGTGTTTGGTTTTTTGTTGTATGTGGGAGACGCAGTGTTGAATTGGTGTCATTGTTTCGTGTGGATTGGGAGTCCAGAGAAAGAGGTGTGACATGGTGCGTTACTGATAGAGACAAAGGTAGCGCGATAGGTTGAGTCGTCGCGCGCAGAAGCGCATTGGAGAGTTGTGAAGTGTAGTGCGCGCGTGACGGGGTGTTTATTGGGGCCACGTTGGAGGAGGAGCTGTGGTTCGGATGTGATGGGTCAGATTCGCGGATAATGGGCGTAGTTGTGGCTGGACATGTGGGGTAGATGGTAGTGCGAGGTTTGGTTGGTAATGCGACGCGTGGATGTGTAGAATGGTGGCGGCTGTGTGTGAGATGTGGTTGTGTGTGTCCGCTAGAACGGGGTCGAGTAGTGGTTGAGAGATATCAGTTGCGCGCTCCTAGAGATTGTTGTCGTTCCGGGGGGTTGTATGGCGCTCGAGATGTTTCGGTGTGTGGTGGGGTCAGGGTTGTTAGTGTCGAGAGGAAAGTCGGTAGTTTTTGGAGGGCGTTGACTGTCGACGCGGAGGTGTGCGGAGAGAGGGGGTGGTGTGCAGAGAAGATCGGGCGATGAAGTGTGGGCGTGTTGTGGTTGGTGTGTTGGTTAGCAGCGTGCGTGTGCGCGTGGTGTTGCGCTCGCGCTGGTGTTTAGAGATCGCGGGGTGGAGCTTGGTTGCTGTTCCGGTGTTGGCGCGCGCTAGAGAGGGAGAGATTAGGAGAGTAGAGTGTGTTAGTAGCAGGTTTCGCTTTATGGTGTGTTAGAAGTGGGACGCGAGTAGTGGGTGGGTTGTTTACTGTGTTTGAGTGAGATTCGTTGGTTTTTAGGCGGCGGCGCGAGAGAGTGCGTACGGTTATGTTGAAACAGAGGATTGTTTTTGGAGGTTGGTGAGGTAGAGAAGACGCGTAGATAGAGTGAGAGCGTAGATGGTGGTGGTAGGGTGTGTGTTCGCCGCGCGTGAATTGTGTGTGATAGAATGATTGGTATTTGTAGAGGTTGTGTGTGTATAGTTTTCTCGGTGGAGATGTGGAAGAGTTAGGCGTTTGGTTTGGATGGTGCGCGGTAGGAATCGCGGAGTGAGTGAGAGAGAATTATGGAGGTTGTGATTTATGTGTGTGAGGAAGATGTCAGTTTAGTTTAGTGTAGATTGGAGAGGGGGGGTTCGTCGAGAAATTGTGGGTTGAGATGGTAGAGAGGATCGCTCGCGGTGAGAGTGTGTGGTTCGTGTGAGGAACTGGCTGGAGTGTTGGCTAAGTTTGAGGTGATGGTGAGAGAGGCGGAGGGGTAAGTATGTAGAAGGCGGTCGAAGAGTGGTGTGTGTGGGTAGTCGGGGGTACGCGCGGATGGTTGTTATGTATGTTTGGGATGTGGGGGTGTTTGTGGTGGTATATGTGGAGTGTGGGCAGATTAGAAGTTCAGGTTGTATTGGTGATTCTGCTGAAATGAGTGGTGTAGGTGAGGATGTGAATATGTTGTTAAGAAAGAATTGTGTGTGAGGAATGGGTATAGGGGTTAGGTGTGTGGAGAATGACGCAGATGTGAGGTTATGTTGAGATGTTTGTTGTGTTGCTGCGCCGCAGGGATTGAGAGAGGTGGGTGTATAGAGAGGTGTGTGTTGTAGAATGTGGCGCGCAAAACGAAGAGTGTTGGAGAGATGAGGGGGGCGCGCTGTAGTGTGAGAGAGATGGCGCTCGACGGCAGTGTGCGATGATTGATAAGATGTACGCGGGGGAGTTTGCGTTTGTATTTGGGATTGTTGGGTGGGGGTGTTGGGGGGTGTCGGTTGATGTTAGAAGCGGGGGTCGGGAGCGCAGAAGAAGGTGAAAAGATGAGACGGAGAGAGCAGTGCGATTGGGGTCGATTTCGGAGAGGGAGGGTTTGGTGCGAAGAGATGAGGTTGCTTGCGAGACGTCTGTAGATATGTGCTGTCAGAGCTAGGGCGCTGTTATAGGGTATTGGTGCGGGGTGGGGGTTGTTTGGCTGCTCGGGAGTTGAGAGGGGTTGTTGTGGGTAGAGATGGGGTGGTGTGCAGAAGTGGCTCGGAGAGGGCGAGACTGGTTGATAAGTGAAGATATTTTAGACTTGTGTTGAGAGACGGTGGTGGTGGAGGGGGTGGGGGTGGGGTTTGGGGGGGTGGGGTTTAGAGATTAAAGGTGTGTAATAGAGTAGAAAATAAACGCGCCCAGAATAGGTGGATGATGAGGAGTGTAGGTTGAGGCTGGGGTAGGGAGGTATGGTTACTTTAGATGAGAAGAGAATGATGAGAGAGGTCGCCTAGCGGGGGGTGTGGATGTTGATGAGGCTCGCTTGACGCCGTTGGTGAAGTTAGGGTGAGAGTGAGAGTAATCGAAGACAGAGTAAGGCGTGCGCTGAAAGAGATGTTTGTAGAGTTGAGTAGAAAGTTTTCTGTCGTAGTGGAGTGTGGGGATTGGGATGATAGTCATAAGGTAGATGTGGAGAGTGGAGGATGTAGGTATGTTTTAGAAACATAAGGGTTTAAGTTGGGGACCGATTTGTGTGTGTGATAGGTCAGGGCGCGTGTAGTTGTTGATGAGTTTAAAGAGTCGCTCTTGGTGGTGGGGTTGGGGGTGTGGTGTAGGGCGTCGGATGGGTGTGTAGATCGCACAGGCGCGCGTTGGGTTTGTGGGGGGATGATGGTGACGCGCGGAGGTGTATTTGTGAGGCGCGCGCGCTTATAGACAAAGGTCTGTGTATGGGGGTTAGGTTGTTGGGGGGTGTATAAGGCTGAATTTAATATAAGATAGTTATGTGTAGGAGGTTATAATATTGTGTGTTGTGGGTAGTAGAGGGTAGGTTTGTATGTGTGTCGGTTGGTGTTTCTTTGTCGTTTGGGGGCGGTGTCGCGCGACGGGTTGGGGTAAGAGGAGATGGTTTGTTGCGGTGGATCGGTTGTTCAGGTTTTGTGAGAAGTGAAAGTGATTTGGGTTATGTGGCGGTTCGAGTGGGTGTGTCGCAGGTTGTATGTTTGGATGTGACATTGTTTATAGAGAAGTTTGATTATGTCTGGCTGTATGAGTAGTGAAGCGTTAGTTTCCTTGTTTGTGTTTTGTTGCGAGTTGGGTGTGCTGGAAGAAGTGAGAAGTAGAGTATTGTGTTAGGGTGTTGTAGGTGTAGAGAGAACAGCGCGGGGTGGTTTTTAGTTTAGAGAGATAGTAAGAAAGAATGGGAGGAGTTATTGAGAGGTGGAGAGAGAGTGTTGGTGTGTCATGGGCGTCGCGCCTGGTGTTTTCGGTGTGGGGTAGATTGTGATGGGAGACGTTGTGGTGTCACGTTGGGCGGGGATATTGGGGTAATGTATTTAATGCGCGCGAGAATTTGGGTTTGGTGTCGGCGCACTTGTGTGTCGCGCGTTAGAAAGCTAGTGATAATGCGGTGGTGTGTTTTTGTGTGTTCGAGAGAGTGGTTGTGGGGAGCGATTGAGTATGGGGTATGAGTCGTGTTAAGAACGCGCGAGAGGGATCGATATTGTTAGAGAGAGGGTGAGAAATAGAGGGAGAACGTGTGGGAGTTTTGGGTGTATGTAGGTGTGTTTAACCAATTAAACGGCGAGCGCATGGTAGATGGCCGGTGGTGTGGTGTGGGGAGGTAAAGAGATGTTATGGGAGTAGAGAAAGCCTGTGTGATCGCGGGGGATGGTAGATTTGTGTAGTCAGATAGGTGGGTGTGATTGTGTTGCAGTAGTGGTAGAAGGAGCGTCGGCGCGAGAGGGAAGAGAGGGGTAGAGACGCGCGCGCGCCGGGGTGTATTGTTTGTGGAGATGCTTTGTTGTCGTTTTTATAGGAGAATCGCGCTGGCAGTGAGAAGAACGGCGCCGGGGGGGGGGGTGGTGTTAGGAGCGGTTGGGTGGGTTGCCGGCGCGCGCTGGGGAGTAGCCGCTCAGAGAGCGCGCAGCGCTCGTCTTTGAGTGGTGTGGTTGAATTCCCGGTATCGGGGTAATAGCGGCCGCTACGCGTGTTGTGGTGGGTGGTCTTATGTTCGGAGACAGAGATGGTGTTGGTCCGCGCAGATGAGGAAGGGGCGCGCTGGACGGCTGGTTTAGCGGGGGGGTGTGGCTGTGTGTAGGAGATACGCGCGCGCTCGCGGGAGTGGTAAGACGGAGTGCCGCCGTGTGGCGTGATTTGGGGGGCGTGGAGGATCGAAACCGAGAGAGTGGCACTGCGACGCCGCGAGCTTGTTCTTGTGTGGGGTGCGTTAGATCGCGTGGCGCGCGAAGCCTAAACAGGGCGGCGGGCCGGCAGTGGCGCGGCGCGAGAACGCAGGGCAGGCGCGCTCATACGGCGAGAACCGCCCGCGCTTCGCGCGAGTGGAGTTGGTTTGGCGTTGTGCCGGAGGAGAGAGCGCTCATAGAGACGAGCATAGCGCGGTGCGCGCCGGCTGTGAAGATTGTCGGTATGTGTGGTAGATACGCGCGAGAGACGCGAGGCTAGTGGGGCGTGGCGTGGAGTGAGATGGTATTGCTTGGTGGTGGGTGTCTGGTGGGCGCGCGCGGAGAGCGCGGCGCAGGAGTAGAGGGAGCGGTGGGTGGGCCTGTAGTGAGTGGTCGTGGCCGCCGGTTGAGAGATAGGTAGGCGCGCAGAGACGCTGCAGGAGCGCTCGCTAGGACGGGGGGTGTAGTTTGAGTGAGAGAAAAATGCGAGAGTAGGCAGTGGGGAGCGGCTTGGAGTGAGAGGGAATGGTTGTTATAGGAGGAGCGCGCGGCGGAGGTAGATATAGGGGGCGCCGGCGGGTCGGGCGCTGTGTGGGTGGTAGGTGTGGTTTGTGTGTGAATGCCGAGGTGGGAGCGGCACGCGCTCCGCGCTTTGGTTGGCGGGGAGATTGGAGGAAGCGCGTAGAGATGGGGGGGTCCGAATAGACAGGATAGAGGTGTGGCCGGGTGTGAGTGTGTGGTGGGGGGGGGGTTGTGGGTGTGTGTATGAGAGAGACGCGCGCGAGAGATAGGGAAGCGACGCGAGAGATATGCGCGTGGCGGGCTTGTGTTGTGTTGGGGCGTGGACGGAGGAGAGCAGAAGAGCTCCGGAGGGCGCGCCTGGGTGCCGGGGTGGCGGGTGTGAGTAGACAGAATGCCGGGGAGTGCCGCGATGCGGGCGAGCTCGGCCTATGAGCGGGGGGCTGGGGGTGGGTTGGTGGTGTGGGGGGGTGGTAGGGGTGCCGGGTGGAGTTGGGTGGGGGTGCGGGGGACGCACAAGCGCTCGCGGCCGGAAGAGAGTGTGCGCGGGGGGGGAGGCTCGCTCGGGGGGGTTGCTAGGGGGAGAGGAGAGGAAGTGGAGTGGAGTGTGTGATTGAGTGATGAGGGAGGGGATGTGGGTGTATGGATGAATGTGGGGGTGGTTGGGCGCAGGGCGGTGGTGTGGGGTTTGGGGGTTTGTGGCGGGGTGTTTTGTGTGGAGGTGGGTGGGGGTGGGTGGTATGGGAGCAGTGGGGGGTGAATGGGGGGCGGTGGGAGGGTTGTGGGGGTGGATGTGTGGGAGATCGCGGCGGGGTTGGTGGTGGTGGTAGTGTGGATGGGTTGGGGATCGGTGAGATGTGTGTTGAGATTGGGGAGATGGGGAGGAGAGGTTGTTGTTGGGTGTTGGCGGGGGAGAGATAGTCGTGCGGCCGCGCGCGGGAGAGTAGATGGTGCGCTTTTGGTCTGGGCGGGCGGGTTGGGGGGTGGGTGGGTTTGAGGTGTGTGGTGGTGTGGCGCTCGCTGTTGGTGGCTCGCGCGCGCGGGGGGGGGGTTGAGGGTGGGGTTTGTTGTGGTGTTTGGGACTGGATGTGAAAGGGAGGGAGAGTGAGATGAGTGTGTGTGTGTGTATTTGAATGTGTGGGTGGTTGTGTTTGTTCAGTGAGAATTTAGATGGGAGAAGTGAACTGAGAGTGGAAGGGAGAAATGGGTTGAGAGGTATTGATAAAGTCGGTTATTATGTTGTTATTATTATAGTGGATGTAAGTATGTTTTGTGTGTAGAACTGTAGAGGAAGAGAGGATATGGATTTAAAGTAGATTGTTGTGGGAGTTTAGGGAGTGGTGCGGGTGTAGGGGTGGGTTCAGAGTGTAGAGTTTTGTAGATGTGACGCAGTCTAGGGACTGAGGGGGCAGTTGTGTCGTTGTAAGTTTGAGTTTTGGAGAGAGCGTGTTTGTTTTGAGAGTGAGGAATGTATGTGATTGGTTGTCGGAGTTTTCGCATTTGGTGGAGAGTATGGGAGAGCTGTGGTTAGAGAAGTGCGGTTAGAGACGTATTTGGCTCGCGCGCGCAGAGAGGTGAAGTTTGTGCTCTCGAGAGAGAGAAAGACATCTGTTTTCGCGCGTTTAGATGTTTGTTTTGTGGGGGGGTTTGTGGTCCGGAACTAGATGCATGTGTTTGTTTCGGGGTGTAGTAAAGAGATTGTGATTTGGAGATTGTTGTTCTAGCTTTCTGATGGCTATATGTTGTGTTGGTAAGGGCTGTGGGATTTGTGTGTATTGAGAAGTTGTTTGATTTTGTTAAAGGCGCGTGGGTTTGTGGGGTTGATGGTTGCGCGATTTATGATATTTTAGTTTTGTGTGGGGTCGCGCGCGCGAGTGAGTTTATGCGGTTTATTCGGATCGGTTAAAACGCTATGATAGTTTTTGTAATACTTGGTGAAGTAAGAGTTGGCGCGGTTGGTTGGTTGTTGTAGCGTGGGATAGCGGGGGTGTTTTCGCGGGTTAGTATTAGGAGTGGAGCGAAGGAGTAAGATTGAAGTGGGTGTTAATGTAGAGAGAAGGATAGATTTTGAGTGTGTGTTTAAAAAGATACTTTGATGGATTGAGATTAGTGAATGACGCAAGCGGATGTTAGTGTATGTTAGTTTGTGTTGTGGGTGTGGGGGTGTGGACGGCGTGGTCATGGTGGGGGTTTTTGGGTTTGTTGTTGTCGCATAAGATTGTTTGCGCGGGGTGAGGTTGGGTTTCTCGAGTTTGTGTTTTGTCGGTGTGGTTGCGCATCCTGGATGGTTCATGTTGAGGCGTGGTGTTTTTTTCTGTGTTGGTGTCTGTCTCGCGGGTTCTCGCATGAAACTGTAATTAGAGAGGGTTAGTTTGATCTGGCTTCTTTGTGGGTGCGGAGGAGGGTATGTAGATTTCGCGCGTTCGCACGCGCGCTGAGATGGCGCTCAAAGGAATAGGCTCTTTGAGTAGTGCGGAGTGCGGGGGTGAGGAGAGTAGACGTGTTTGGGGATGTGTAGATGGTGGAGATGCGGTGTCATGTCGTGTATAAGCGTTGTTGTCTCGTTAAGTGAGACCCGTAAGAGAATTGTGCAGAAATAGAGAGGAGAGAGGTGAGATAAGGTGACGTTAGTGTGGGTTCGCGCAGAAGTTCGGAAAAGGATGTGGTGTGTGCTGCGAGAGTGTTTTTTGAGACAAGCGGAAGAGGTGGGCGCACGAGTGCGCGCGTCGAGTGCGTGGAGAAGTGTGTGTGTTTGTTGAGAGAATTTGTAGTTTTGGAGATAGCTTTGTAAGGATAGTATTGCAGGGGGTGATGGGGGCCGCGAGACGGCGGGTGTTTTGTTATTCGGCGCTGATGAGAGAGTGGTAGAGGTGTTGATAGGAGCTGTGTTGTAGCGCTGTTTGGTTGCGCGGGTTAAGGAGGGTATGGGTGGGTGTGGGGGGGTATGATGAGCGCAGTATTGTTTTGAGCGCGCAGTATGTTGTAGATGTGCGTGATGTGTGTCCAGAGGTTGATGGTTATTGGGATGGTGTATGTTGAGGTGGTGTGTGTTGTGTCGTCGGTTGGTGTGCGGTATGAAGAGGGCAGCTGGTTGTGTGTGGTTTGGGTGTTGTGATTTTGTGGAGAGATGTTTATGTTATGAGAGGGGGGGTAGCGTTGTGATGAGAGAGATGTATAGCTGGTCGCGTGTCTGTGATGTAGAGATGTAGGGTATGTACGCGTGTGATGCTGATTGTTCTCCATGTGTGTTGTGGTTTGGAGAGTCGCCCTTGAGCATCGCTAGATGTGTTGAGCTCGCGTTGTGTGTAGTGTGGTGCTTAGGTTGTTATTTGGTCACGGTGTCCGCGATGGTGTGTGTGGTGGTTACTCAGTGAGTGTTGGCTGAGAGATTTTGACGGTGGAGAGAGAGTAGAGAATAGGGAGAGTGATGTTGGAGTAGGTTGTAGAGAGGGATGATAGAGTTTCGTTGGTAGCCGCGGTATTGTGCGGGGGCGCTTGTTAGTGTATTGGATGTTCGGTGTGCGAATGCGATAGAAGGTGAGAATTGTGGTGGGTGAGAAGTATGTAAGGTGAGTATTGAGGAGAGAGGTGTTCAGAGATGAGGAGAGATGAATTGGTGAAGAGTAGCTGTAGAGAAGTGTTGGCTCGGGGGGCGCAGACATTTGGAGATGTAGTGAGTGTATTGCTGCGCGGTGCGGGCGTTGATGTTCGCAGTGATTCAAGTTTTCGGCCCGTGGTTTGTGTGGTGCCGTGTGTGTGCTGTTGTGGATGTGTGTGTCGGTGGAGAGTAGTGACAGAGAGTCCTGAGAGAGACGCGCGGTGGATTGAGGTAGTGTGTGCGTATGATTGGGTTGGATGGTGCTGGTGCAGGAAATTTTGTGAGTGGGGGTTTGGTTGCAGCGTGGTGAGAGGTGATGAGGTGTAGAGAACGCGCGCGTATGCGGATTGGGTGAGATAGGCGGTGAGTGGGGTAGATGGAGGTTTTGAGATATCAGAAACGAGCGATTTCGCTGGTGTGAGGGGGGGCTGTATGGTGTCAGGCGGTTGTGCATATGTGGCGCGTGGTGGAGTAATGTGTTGAGTGTCGTTGTGAAGTAGGGCTGGTGTGGGGTGGGTGATGAGTTAGGGCGAGGACTTGTAAGAGGTGTGTGGCCAGAAATGTGTCGTCTGCCTCAGTGATGTCGGGACAGTAAGAGAAATGAGTTGTTTGTGTTGTTGTGTGTTCGCGTTTATGAGTTGTGTCTTGGAGGGTTAGGTTTTTTGGTGGGAGCTGCAGAGACTGGAGCTAGGTTGTAGAGGGGGAGATTGGGTTGAGTTAGATAGACAGAGCTTAAAGAAGGAGGAGAGAGTGGTGGGGGGGTGGGTTTAGGCGAAGTTTTGGAGTGGGCTGTTTATGTGGTTTGGCATGATGAGGTGGATTATTCGCATTTTGGCGCTTCGTGGTTTGTGATATTATGTTTGTGAGGGTGGAACTTTGTAGATGTAGAGAATATGAGGATTGCGCTTGCAGGTTCGCGCGCAGACGCTGTTGTGGGGAGGAGGCTGTTCTGTGTAAGGCGTGCAAGAAGAGAGCAGAGAGAGTCTCGCGTAGAGGGGGAGTGGGGGTGAGATTTAGGTATTTGTGTAGTAGTTGGCTTCAGGGGAGAGGAGAACGCGAAGGGTGTGTATTACTGAGTAGAGTAGAGGGAGAAGGAGATTTGAGGAAGTTTGTGCAGGTAGCGAGGCTAGAAGGAGGTGGGCTTGGGGAGTGGGATTGATGGGCGCTCGCGAGTTGTGCGCGGGGGTTTGAGGGTGTCGCTGAGGTTTTGTGCGCGCTGTCGAGACTTGTGCTGCTAAGTGCAGAGTGTAGGGGAGAGTGTGTGTGATGTATAGGTTTGAGGGGAGACGGTGTGTGTAGAGGTTCATAGGAATAGTTGCGGGAGCTGAGTGGTATATAGATGGCGCGCGCTCCGCAACAGAAGTGTAGGCGGCCGCAGTGAGGTCGTTGTCCTGATTGTATGTGTGCGGTCTCGCGCTGACGGTGTGTTCGCTGGTTGTGAGAGAGAGAGTCGTAGACTGCGGGGTGGTGAGGAGGGAGTAGTGAGAATGGAGAGAAGAGCGTGGGGAGAGTGGCTAGGTGGTGTATTGTAGGGATACTGCGCGCGAGATGGGACGGTCGGGCAGAGACAGCAGTGATTTGGTTCTCTGTGTTTGTGCGGGGAGGCGCGCGGAGCGGTTGTGTGGCTGTGCAGGAATCGCTAGAAAGGCGATTGTGTAATGGCGCGGCCGCGTGGTTTCGGGGGGCAGTTTTGAATGCGAGGGGGGTCGCACGTGATTTGTGTCGCCGCACGGAATGATGATTCGTGTTGTGGGGGTGGGCGGGCGCGACGTGTTGGTGTTGTATCCCGGCTCGAAGAGAGAGGGAGAGGGAGGCCGCTGATGGTAAGATAGAGGGGAGCGCGCTCAAGAGTGGATTTTGCAGAGAGAAGTGGCAGTGAAAGAGAGTCGTATGTCGGAAGAAGTGCGCGCCTGCGGGTTTATTGTTCTAGACTTCCTGTGTTTGTTCTGGGTTGTGGAGGGGGGGGGTGAGGGGGTGAGGAGGTGTAGAACAGGTGTTCTCACGCGCGCAGATGGCGCGGCAGGGAGCTCGCGCGCTGGGGGCGTGTTGCCGGGTGTGTGCGACGCAATGGCCGGGGGGTGTGCGTTTGGCCGCGCGGATAAGGCGCGATGCGCGGGCCGAGAGAGTTGGGGAAGAGCGCGATCCGGGGTTAGGCTCTCGGTTCGCTCGGTCTGTGGAGGAATCAGGCGTGTCTAGAAGGACAGGAGGACGCGTCCGTATAGGAGGACTGAGAGGAGAAGATCTCGTAGTTCGTTTGTGAGAGATGAGGTTGGTTAGTGAGAATGTAGAGTGAGGGTAGGTTTAGTGTTGGTCTGAGAAGTTCGCGCGCGCAATTTGGGGGTGTTGGATGGGGGGTGAGACGCAGATCTTAGGGTTGCGCGCAGGAGAGACGCTCTTGGAAAGGAGTGCTGTCTGGTGTTAGAGGGTGTTGTAGGGCTTTCGCGCGTGTGGAGAGTGTGTGGGTGAGAGTTAGGGAGTGGAAGGAGACAGGTTGTGTTGCGTGTGGGGATTGTGATTGAGTGGGGTGTGAGTGTGTCTGTGTTTTGTAGGAATGTGCTGCAGGAGCTGTATGGTGGTGTAGGGGGCAGATTGCCTTGCGCTAGAGTAGTGTGCGGTCGCGGTGGTTTTGCGCTGTGATCGGTGTGTTGTGGTGGTAGTGTTGAGTCGAGAATGGCTAGTGGTAGAGGATGGTATGTATTGAGTAGGTCATTGAAGTTGGTTAGTTAGGTGATTGTAGAGATTTGAGAGGAGCTTCCGTGTGTGTGGGGTGTGGGGAGAGTCGGTTGATTTGGGGGGTTTGTGAGAAGAGTGGGTTGTCGCGGGGTATGATGTCGCGTTGGTGAGAGGTGGCGTGTCGAGGTTGGTGGGGTTTGGATAGAGGAGTAGAGTAGATGCACAGGGCTGTGTGGTGTGAGGAGAGTAATGGTGGTAGAAGAGTACAGATGAATAGGAGATAGAGCGCTGTGTTGGGAGGTTGTGGTATTGAATGGTAGCGTAAGAGAGCTAGAGGGAGGACGTTGGATTTGGGAGGGTGTGGGAGGAGACAGGTGTTTGTTGGGGCGGTGGAGATAGTTCTGAGCTAAGGGGTAGTTAGAGTCTTGGAGTTGTGTGAAGATTGGTGAGAGTAGGGGTGTAGGGATTTGAGGAAGGGAAGGTGTATGTGTGTGTTTGGTGTGTGACGGAGAAGAGGAACTTTGTTGTGGTGGGGTTGTGGTATAGAAGTGGGTGTAGGAAGGTGGGTGTTGTTGTCCTGATTCGTTGTGTGTGGAGTGGGAGGGGGTGGGGTGTGTCTGGTAGAGCAGTGTTGCGCAAGCCGAGAGGATTTTTAGATGGAGTGAGGGGGGTGAGTAAATTGGGGTGTTGTGTATGGTGTTGGGTGTGTGTGTGGCAGAGTTAGCGCTGTAGTCGCGTAGGAGTTGGGTAGAGAGAGATGGTCATGTTTGCGGCATTTGATTTGATGTGCGCTTGAGAGGTAGTGGGTAAGAAAGTGTTTGGGTGTTAGTGCGCTAGATGAGTGAAGTTGTCAAGAGTGCTGTTGTGGTGTGTGTTGTTGCTGTAGTATGGTAGAGAGAGGTAGCTGGAGCGGTGCAGAGAGAGATCGGCGCGTGTGGGTTGCGTGGATGGGAATCGCGATCGCGCGCGTGGTTTGGGGTTGGCTGAAGAGGAGGCTGGCTGTGAGATGAGGATGGAGAGAGCTTGGTATGTGTGATTTACTAGTATGCGTGGGGTTAGATGACTGTTTGTGTATGCGCCTTGTGTGGTGTTTGTAGGATGATAAGTGGAGGAAGGAGTGTTGGGTGCGGTGGAGATGTTGTGGGTGCGCGTGAGGTGTCTCATGTATGAGAGGGGTGGTTGAAAGGCTGTGTTGTTGGTTGTGGTGAAGGAGAGAGATAGCAGAGAGAGAAGAGTGGAGCGAGACATAGCTGCGCGCGCTCGCGGCTGAGACTGATCAGAGGTAGAGAATAGAGCGGCTCGCGAGAGGAGAAGTGAGTGTTGGGGGGGGTGTGGGGTGTAGTGTGAGGGGTGGTGGGGGAGGGGGGTCGCTGGTGGGGTGGAGCTGGTGGATGTTAGAGAGTGTCGTTGGAAGAGAGGGTGCGAGAGAGTGGTCGTAAGAGACAGAGAGGGCTAGTTGCGAGTGCGGTGTTGTCATGTGTACCTCAATGATCTGTGCGTGTATCTGAGATTGGGTTATGTGCTCGTTATCAAGCACGACCTACAGTCAAGCACCTCAAAGAGGTCAAACGGATCTTTCGATGCCTGAGACAGACCTACAACATGGGTCTATGGTATCCGAAGATTCTGAATTTGAGCTAATTGCATATTCAGATGCAGACCACGCAGGTTGTCATGATGATTGCAAAAGTACTTCAGGAGTCATTTAATTCGATGGAGATAAACTTGTTAGTTGGTCATCAAAAAAGAAGGATTGCACGGCGATGTCAACAGCTAAGGCCGATTACGTGTCACTATCTGCTCGTTGTGTCCAAGTGATATGGATGATAACACAATTGCTAGACTATGGTTTCAGATATGACAAGTATAAAGATGTACTGCGACTCCAAGAGTGCGATTGCTATTTCATGCAACCCAATACAACATTCTCTGTACCATGCATTATCCAACCATCTTCGGGTATCATATTTATCAAAAGAACACGTTGAAAAAGGTATTGTTGAAATCTATTTTGTCAAAACGGAATACCAATTAGTAGATATATTTACTAAATCCCTTCCTAAGGAAACATTTGAGTACTTAGCACACTGAATTGGTATGCGATGTATGACTCCAACTCAGTTGGAACGTCCTCACAAAATTCATCTTCTTGAAGAATTCATACATAAAAACATGTAAATAATTTCAAAAAGAAATTCACAAAATTTAAAATGAAAAATCATCAAAAGGATTTTATTTGAATTTTTCAAAATTATAAAAAAAAATAAAAATTGCGGAAAAAGGTTTTTTAAAAAATACAAAAACATTAGATTTTATTAAACAAACACATGTTCTCACTCTGAATCGTCTCAAATTTATGGTCTGTATTTTATTATTAACTTTTCTAAAAGCTTAAACTGGTATATGATCTGAGGTTGAGAGTTTTTTCATTATGATATAAAATGGCTGTTGTCATCGCATAAAACATGAGTTTTAATGTTTTTCATTCACAAAAAACGCATATGTATTTTTCTATCATTATCATTCTGAAAATCACAAAAGCTAAAATGAATTAAAAACATTGATCTCCTCTGAATAAAAATTTTACTTAAATATAGTAACTATATTTTTTATAATGAGTAAGTTTTATTCTTGTGGGAGAGTTTATAATTTTTTTTGGTCCGCTGTTGTGATTTAACAGATTTTGAAAAAGCAAAAAATAACACTCAAAAGTATTCATTGGTTAAAGGATATAACTCAAAGGGGGAGCTTTTGTAAAAAAAAATTAACCAAAAAAAAACAATAACCAAGTTAAGGGGATAGTTTTGTCAAAAATGAGAATTGCTATTAGTCAAAAGAGTCAACACAAAACAACACTACACAAAATTAAACCTCATTTTTCACAAAATAAGGGGTGTTTGGTTTGAGGCTCGGTTCACACGACACAAGGAGAAAGGGGAAGAACAAAAAACCTCATTTTTCAATTTCATCAAGATCAATTCATTTCTACAACAAATTCTTTTGAAATAAGCTCTCTAAAACATCTTTTAAACAATTTCAATTTAATTTGTGATTTATCTTTCTAATTCAATAATCTTCACAAATGAGGTTTATGGGTTTTGAGTTTTATACATCAAAGATACATCATTTGTGTGTTTGTGAGTTAGATTGATAGAGAATAAGTGAATTTAGAAGTGATTGGATTCAAGCACATTTGGAAAGGGTTTTGTTTGGTGTCATTCGATTTGAATTGGAGCGGGGAAAAAACTCCTCTTTTGAGGTTTTGAATAAAATTGTGCAACTTGGGAATTCAATTGAATTAAACTTTAGGATTTAGTTAAGTGTTCTTTCTAAACCTCAATTGGGAAAATTTTGAAAAGTATAGTTGTGAGCTTCATGTGATTTACCAAGTTATTAGATTGAACCTCGATTGTCAATAAGTATGAAACCTTGTTTGATTTGTGATTGCTTGGACTTCGTTAGAAAATCAAAAACTTGTTTGGTTTTGGTGAGTTGCAACATCGATACTAGATATAGCAAAAGTAGAAAAATCTAATTTGAACATAATTTGATATATTAGGGTATGCATTATTGCGGCCTTTATTGGAACTTTTAGTGTATAAAAGGTAGATTTGTTTTGGGCCTCTTAAATAAAATGAAAAATACTCAGTGGGCTTCAATAATAAATAGACTCTTAATTAATTTTTGGCCTAAAGTGTATATAGGTGTAAAAGGCTAACAAATGACAAAACGGGCTTAAATACTTAATGGGCTTAACGGATAAATAATTACAAACTGTAATCAGACTGCATTGTTATGTGATTTTTGTGGAATGATAAATGTAGTTAAAGTATTGTGTTTCTATATGTTACACGCCCCAATGATCTAAGTTGCATCCGGTTTCGATCGTTTTTCTAAGTTTTAGAATCTGTTAGCGGCTTAGTGGCCATCCGGTAGCATATAAGAATACTTTACCTCTTAGCTATTATTTTATTAATGTGTTATAATTTGGTAAAATGTGCTTTAGATGTGTTTTAAATAATTGTATATTTTGTTGAAAAAAGTGGATAATGATGTACTTTATCGGTAATCATTTCAAAACACCATGATTCGTCACGAAATTAACAAAGTTTTTCAAAAAGAAATGTTTTTCAGAAAAATGATTTTCGGAGTCAAAATGATTTTATCGAAAAACGTGCCAGCGATCGAAGCTATGTGGCTGAGTGACCATCCGTTTTAGATAACAAAAACGTTTCAAAATTTTGAAAACTTTCACAAAGTGGTTCTTGCAATATCTCAAAATTCTGTCAAAAAGTGATAATTGTAGTCAAAGTGGTACTTTTTCACAAAACGATTTGAGAATTATATAAGAGCATTCCCCTTTATGTTCTCAAAAATCGAGTATATTTAACATAAGAGGTATCCTTTGTCTATTATTCTTGAAAAAGTTAAATATTATTTCATCACAAAAACTTTTTGGTGAGAAAACTTCAAAACAGATACGATCCGAGAAAAAATCTCCATACGTGAATAAAGCAAGTGAATGTATGTTCGAAAAGAATTGATGAACATACAAAAAGTGAAATAATAAGAACAAAGCCTTTATGAGCATGTGCTCAAAAAGAAAGAATAAGCACATGAGAAAGAAAATGATGAAAAATATGTTCGAAAAGAATTGCCAGAACATATAAAACAGACAGAGTGAAAAGAGACAAATATGTTATATATGGTTCGTTATACCAACATCATTGATCTCACACATGTTTTGTTAACTACAAATTTCATCATGTCCCAGGCACAACCATCATCACAACTTCTCACAACAAATGATCTTGTACTAGTCACATTTCAAGTAGCAACTAGAAAGTGCAACTCTAAAGCAGACCTGAATGAACTTTCATGTTCAAAGGCTTGTGATACGTGTGTATTATATATATAAGGTAAAAGCAACTAGGGAAAACCACTCTTGTGAAAGAGTAATAAGCTAGTTACTAATAAAATATATTTCCAGAAAGTATTAATGAGAAAATAAGTACCTTAAGAAAAGATAAATTTAAATTATTCCTCGATGACGTTTTCCAAAGAAGCTTCCATCTAGTTGTGAATATTGAAAATCTTGTTTGGTTCTTGATCGCGGCCTTTGAATAAATCGTATTTGGATTTTTGAATTTCTATTTTAACAATGACAAAGGGAAAAAAAAAAAAAAGGAAAATATATAATGCACATTAAAGTGCGCTAAACTAGGAATTAAGGCAATTTAAAAATCTAATGACATTTAACACAATTAAGAACTAATTAATAACTAAAATTTACTAACGAATTAACTAAAAATGACAAATTAAAACTCTAAAAACTCAAATGCAAATTTCTTAAACTAAAATGTATTAAAATAATTTTTAAAAAACAGAAATTATTTTTTTGAATTTTTAAACTATTTAAAACTATTTTTAAAACTAAATAATACTTAAAAATTAAACTAAAAATACTAAACTTAATCCTAAAAATTTAAGAAAATTTATAAAAATACTAGAACTTATTCTAAGGGTTTACAAAGAAAAACGGATCTAAAAGCTATCACTAATAAGCTGTGAAAAATTAATAAGCTAAAATAAGCTCAAAACTAAACTTAGTATAAGAAATAGATGTTGCAAAGGTATAATGAAAAAGTCCCAAGGGCAGATGGTTAAGGCGTGTGTGTTATGTGGGGGAGGTCACAGGTTCGAGTCCTGTGACCTACCTTTTTGTAAAAAACATTTTTTTATTTTTCTTTTTGAAAAAGGTATAGAAAATTAGAAACTTTAATAAAAGACTTATTGCTAAATCTTATTAATAAGCTAGGAAAAAGACAGTTAGAAGTGACAATTTGCAAAACTAGCTAGTGAAGTACATTTTAGGAAACCTAGTTAAAATTGTTTGAGCTTTTGGACACAATAAGCTTATAGAAAACTAAAAAGCTAAAAACAGACCTAATTCTAGACTCAATAAGCACTTATAACTAGAAATAAGCAAGTGAAATAATGCTGAAAAACATCAAAAGGTACTAAGACAGTTGACACAAAAAGGTACTTTTAAAGGACTTTTGACCAAATTATAAGCTAAGAATAAGGACTAATTAGCACTAGGAAAAAAGCTAAAAACTAAAAACAGATTAAGTCCTATACTCTAATAACACAAATAAGCAGGAATTAAGCAAACTTGATAAAGAAATAAGCTAGAAAAAGGCAAATGAAAATGACAGTCTACACTACTTTTTTTTGGCTTTTTAAAAATAAATGACAACTTGAAGTTTAAATTTTAAGACTCTAAATCACTTTTAACAAATTAAAAGCTTAAAACAGATTGAAACCATACTACACTAAGCTGATTTCACATAAAATACCTAAGATCAATTAAATAGGCCTTATTTAAACTTAGCAAACTTAGACTTTTAAAAGAATAGCACAGGGAACAAGCTTACTTGACTGTTTTGTGATCTAAACTCTCTAAAGGAATTTTCTCCAAATGGTTTATAAACTTGAAACAGATTCAAAATGATGCACAAGAAACTTGTTTTGAGCACAAATAATACAATAAAGTACACTTTTTAAAGAATTAAACCACTAAGCAGTTTATAAACCATTTAACCTAGCAGATTTGGATTTTTGATTAAACTAACTTCAAAACTTAACAAAGCTTATTTCTAACTTATGAAAACCAGCATATAGACCTTATTAGAGCTTATCAAATCCATTTGAACTCCAAAATAGACTAAACACAATTTTGCTAAGTTAAAACTACTTATCCTTAACACCCCTTTAAAACTAGCTAATGCATGTGAAGCTAAAAATGACCTAAATAAAATTGGGGGCTTCAAATTAATTGAAAACAGATTAAGATCTAGGCCATAATAAGGACAAATAAGCTGTAAAACTAAGGAAAAATAAAGCACTCAACTATATAAGCTACACGGAATTTTACAAAAAAAAAAAAATAAAATTAATAGCTATTTAAACTAATAAGATGAAACATATTATATAAACGCTCAAATTAAACGATTTCATAAACTTTTAATAGATCTATACTATATTAAGACTGAATAAGCACAAATAAGCAGAGAATAAGCAGAAATAAGCACTAAATAAGCAGTTTAATAAGCTGAGACAGAATTTAAGCTAAAATGAGTAAAAGTAAACTAACCTTGTCCTTTGCTCAAAACAAGGACATATAAATGCTCTTTAGAGCTTATCTACAAGCTCCAACTCATTTTCATAAGCTGGTACAAACCTATAAGCCCATCCATTTCTGGCTTATCTTCCAATTTAGGTATTTAATGACTATTTGAGTGATTTGATGATTTGATGATTAGCTTATATCATTTAGCCTTAAGAATTGCTTAACTATAATAAGAACTGCTTACTAGGTAATGGAGCTTATTGAGGTATTAGGTAGTTTTCCCAAAACATATGTTAACGAAAATGTAATAAAAGTAAAGTATGAATTCAATATAAAACTTAAAGGAAAATTGAACTTTTATTGATAATGAAAAGGTTACAAGCTTCTTTGAAAAGGAAATTACAATAACAAAAAGACAATAAGCTGAAAATAAGCTAAAATACTACTAAAAGCTACTTAAAAACTACCCCCCTCTGTGTAAAATCCTCTTTCTATTTATAGTGAGGAGGGGAAGCTTCTAGGTCTTGAAGAGCGTCACTTTGCTTTAATCATGACCCTTCAATCATTAACAAACTTTTGATACATCCATTTTGAGCCCTTGATCCTCTTCCACGTATCATCAACCAATGAGATTGCTCAGGATCGCCAGGGTGTCAAGGAGTGATGCAAACGTGTCACGTTGGCCTTCTAGAATAGAGGGACCCATGGAACATCCTCAAATAGTGGGGGTACTCATGTCAGTTATGGCAACGAAATGTTATTGGGGGAGGGTGGGCGGGTGGTGGGTGCTGTAGATCTTGCTCTGGCCTCTATTAGTATCGCGCAGCAGTGCGAGTGCTTGATCTTAGAAGCAGTAAAATTTAGGATGGGAGAAGAGTAAAATAGTGGTTTTGACCCGGTGTTTTATCATTTTGACTTGGGTCAGGATATTAGGGATTGTGCTTATTTATCATTTTTTGGTCACAGGAACTGTTTTCGGATTGGATTGTGGGATTATGTGTTAATCATAATAGGCTTATGATTTTGGACTAGGATTAATATAATTCAAATGTTAATGGGCTGACCCGGCCCATTAAACTGGTATGGGCTGGCCTATTAAAGATGAAAAACGCTTCTGGCTTCGTTTTTCTCACGCTCTTCTAATCTCGTGCTCGGTTTTGTCCTTTTTGGCTTCGTTTTTGTCCTTTTTAATATATCCAATACCTGTACAACACAATTACAAAATCGAACATGATACATAATGTAAGTTTTTCCAGAAGTAATTTTAATCATTTAAGCTTTTTAATAAAGAAAAATGATATGTGACTTAAACACATATCAAAAATCCCTCCGCTACTTAGCTATTGCCGTGTCTAACGGCCAAACTGTATCACATATCACCATAGAAAACTAAAATTTTAACCCCCTAGGACTATGTTATCCTCGAAAATAGGCTAAGTGTTCATCTAGGGGATTAAGAAATCACTAGTTTTGAAACGCCATGTTTTACCATTTTTATATATATATATACATTTTATTATTATTATTATTATTATTAGTATTATTATTATTTTTATATTATTTTTAAAGGAAACTAGAAATGCTAGACTTTCATTACTTATAACTTTTAAAATCACAGGAACAAGAAAACACTAATTAATAGTGTCCAAATAGGAATTAATTCATCGTCTTCGATTGTTTCACCCGCCCCAAACAAGCTTTAAAATCGAATTCTTGTTAAATACAAGTTAGATGCTAACACTTACTCATAAATGCAATTGTGTAGCATAGCTACTTTCCGCTACCTTATTCCTAAATCTCTAAGATTTTATTATTATTTATTGGTGACAAATATAGATTATTATCCTTTTATCCCATATAAGTAACCCTCGAGTGTGGACCATCATTTAGTTTGAAATCTTTTCCAAAGAGTTGATTATGGTGAGAAGTAAAGGTCAACACATTAGGTTCTAATTTCGCATGATTTAGGGGTTATCCCTTTTTATTTCATCCTGAAACAACGTCAAGTACGAGGTGTCCAGCGAGACGGTAGCTTTATTTAGGATATACTCTGGAAGGCTTCATGTGTAGATGCTGAGATGTTTGTGTAATGTTTTGTGTTATGATGAAATTAATCGCCATTTAGTATGTGGTCTGTTTAGTGTAGTCCTAGTCTAGTGAGACCGATTTTGAGAATAGTGAGATCAACTGTCGGTATGCGGAGCTTCGACTCCCGCATGATCTAGGATGTTCTTATTTCGATTCAGGAATTAATCCTCAGACTCCCTTGTTTTGAATACTTCCGTTAATCACATCGGGTTTGCGAGAACCATACCATGATCCAGTAAAAAGCTTTTATATAGTATACGGGATTTTTATTATTATTAATTATTAAACCTCTCATCACTTTAAACGTCTCGCACACAATTCTCGGTTAATTGCGATCTATAGAGCACGAGACCATGGTCTCCAGTGGTCCAATATTGCGGCTCTTTGGGTTTTATTAATTATTATTATTCTTATTATTATTTATTAGATTATTATTATTATGTATTATTATTATGTGTATTTATTATTGGCACAAAAATTTCAAGTACTATCGTGGTATTTTAACATATAGATAACCGATAAGCAGGTTTATCCGAGCCATTTCCGCGCAAAGAATCGGTAGCCTATTTCCCAACAACACTGATACAAAGACACTGATGCATGTTTGTACTCCTTGAATCTTTTCACGTAGAAGGAATCTCTATCCCGAAGTGAGGATTTAAAACTAAGGAATCACTCAAAACAACCACATAGTTAACTTTATGTATTTAACAATTAATATTAATGTTTATTAATAGCTCAATGTGGAGAGCAAAAAAATCTACAATTAACCTCTATCGAGCTGTTTTTAGAAACTCAGATCCAAATACTCTATCGCTTAGCATCTATACTTATATGTCAACTCTAGTCATTTTTTCTTCTTATCGTCAAATATTTAAATTCTTAGATAAAAAAAAAATCTCACTCGGATATGCTTAGTCATATATAAATCAAACTGGGCAATATTAAGAAAGTCAATTAGTGGAAACTTGCTCTAAACTCTTGGCTATTTCTTCGCAAGCTAGAATTCGCGTTTTAAGCTTCTTGTATAAAAGTATACTAGCAAAAGCTTTTTTATTTTTATATAGGTTAAGGGGCAAGCTAGAGCGCGACATGCTCGATCAAAGTCAATAATTTATTCTTTGATCTCACCTCATTCGATAAAGTCATAAAATTTATGTCAAAAACAACCTTTTTTTTTTTTTTGTAGATTTTTTTTTTAATTTTTGCATTAAAATCACATATATTTCGGTTATTTTTGATGGCAAAATCGTGGTCTGTGTTATCGTAAAGAGACAAGTGCAAAATGCAAGTTAGAAGCATACAAATCGCGATTAGTATACCCCACCGCTGACTACTAGAATTAATCTAAACATTGCTTCCTGTCAATTGTGAGGACTTGCCAGCCCCTCTCATATCTAAAATCTACAAAGCATAATTCACTAATATAATAGAATGGATTCTCTACGTAAATCTATATGCACATTTAGTGTTAATGTTATGATAATAGATAAACCGTTAGTTAATAAGATTTAGATTCGGTTTCCACATATATAAAGAATGCTTAAGGATTAAAGCTCAATGTGAGTCGATCGGACAAAACGATCACATGCATGAGAGTCTTCATAAGCACCTGGCAATCTGGATACATAAAAACGACATAAGCCAACGAAAAACAATCTGAGAAAGAAGAGGCGTTGCATCCTTGCACGATCTCACAGACGCTTATTGTAGAAAATATTAATTGAAGATCTAATCATAATTAACTATCTATGATGAGAAGTGGAGAAGAGAGTTGTTTTAGTGAGAGATGAATTGGGAGAGGGATAAACACTTAGAGGAGAGAGAAAGTAACATTTTAATTTAATGTGTGTAAAAATGAGCAAGGTCCAACTCTCACCTGCTTCCAAGGCTATGAAGGCAGGTGTTTATCGATACTTATCATAGGATGGTGGGCTTAGGGCTTGTGATGGGTTTATCAATGGGCAGATTTAAGCTAACTAATATGTAGACGTCTTCCAAAAATTACTTTAATCGAGCTAACGACAGTTATCTTGGAATGCGGAACGGACACTTTCCCTAGGTATTTTGATTTTTTTCCTAACAGCCAACACCACCTTTTAAGGGACAGGGTGCGCCCTTTGCTTTATATAAACGTTAAATCTACTAGCGATAATATGCTTTAACTTTAAGTCTTGAGCTCTCGTTAATATTCAACTCATTCTATCATTATGGTTTATTTGATCTAGTGATTCATGTGACTGGTAGTCTTGAGGCTTGTTCCTTGGCTTTGTCGTGAAAGTGATCTTGAACACACTGTGAAGAATCATCAAACTCAAGCATAATCATCTTGTCTTTTGCGATATTGTAAAGTGCTATTGCCACCATGTGATCTTGTGATCTTCTGGATACTAATGAAAGAACGACATGGGCTCATACCTTTTCTCTTGATTGTTGACTTGAAAAGCTTTAATGTTGCATCTTTCATTGAAATTTCTTTTAACTTTAACACTCTTCGTATACTTCGAGATAGATGTTCAGGTGTCAGTAGTGAAGAGGAATCTTCTTTGTAAATTCCTTTATCTTTAATTCTTCGTCACTTTAAAGATGACGATTCTCAGGTAGTCAGAGTAGCGGAAGCGCCTTGAATAAATTGTACTTGAGACTTTCATGATGTCTATGTATATTTTTTTGGCTTGGGTCCTTTTAAATGTCTTTTAATACTTTAAACAACATATATGAGATGTGGTTATGTAATCATGGACTCGTCGGGATAATCGTAGCTTTCTATGCACGCCAATCATCAGGAATTACTTGCAAGTTTAGGTATTGATAATATAATAGCAGATCAGGGTCGAGAGTGTTGTCTTTGGTCAACTCGTGTTCGTTTACGGTCTGTATCAACACACGGCTATTTCCCAGATTTGATTCAGTATAGAAGATATGCACTTGTGATCTGTATGGGGAATTCTGTAGAAGTACTCACTTTGTTTAGGGTTTCGTAGCTCGGCACACTATGAACTCGTTCTCATTTCCTAAGAGACGTTCTCAAAGAAGATAGAAAAACAAGGTGTCCATACAATGAGCAGATCACCCAGCAAGCCGAATGTCCTCACGATTTTGATATGAAAATAATATCGATATTGATAAATCAATCGATGGTTAATCACTTTGCTATAATGTGTTTTTCTATGACACAAAGTCGAGAGTGTTATATTTGCGCTCTCAAGAGAATCATTTAGCATAGTTGATCTCCAATTTTCGCTAGAACAGAAGTTGTATTCTTATAGTAAAGCCTCCAGCCCGTCATTTCTCTTATACCAGTTGTCTAAGTTTTGAATTCATATAGAATTCGCACAAGAATGGCTGTTACCTATCCTATGAGCTTGTTTGTATTTGGTCAAGCAGAAGATTTATCTATCTAGTCATGTGAATGATATCACTTCGATTGGTCTATGGGCTAAATACCACAAAGGATTTGTGTATTGAGTGGCGTATGGTTAGTAAGGGACTCTTAACTATACATCTTGATATTCACATTGTTTGTGATTTAGCAAAGCTTTAATGTAACAGTGTTTGCCTGTAATGAGATTGTTAGTGGGGTTGATCTTCCTTTTGGCTCTAGACTCAATAGTGCACTTTAGTTTTAGTGATCGGAGGCTGGAGCTGACTGCCACCTTTTCAATATCAACTAACTTGGAGTGATAAAGTCGATAGAAATGTGTGTAATCTCCGTGAGAAATGAAACAAGAGTCTGTTAAGAGACCTTGAGTGGCTAGGGAGGGTTATGTATAGCGTGACTGGGTCCATGACTGTCTTCAATGTCAGACAACAACTTAGTGTTTCCGACAGTTTATGTATTGACCCGGTTTTTGCCTACCCTTTATCTTTACATTTCTTTTTCATTCTTTAAACCCTTTAATGCTTACCGAGACTTCATAACTAACACCTTGTTGGGTTTATTCCAGTGCTAGGCTCCCATCTTATTCAGCTTACTTCATGATTCTAATTTTTCTCCTTTTGTATCATACCTAAGGACTTCTACACTATCTAGTGGATATCCATGGGTAGATCCCTCCGGTTCTGGCTGGATCATAGGATTTGAATACCTATGCCTAACCACCTTATAACTTCATAAATTTAAGTACATGTTCGGTCTTTTGGGTATTCCATCACAAATCAATCCAAAAAAACATTGAAACATTTTCCATCATAAGTGTTTGATATTATAAATATCATAAAGAATTTTTACCCACCCCCCCCCCCCCCCCCCCACCCCCCCCCCCCCCCCCCCCCCCCCCACCCCCCCCCCCCCCCCCCCCCCCCCCCACCCCCCACTTTGAGACGTTTTCTTTTTTGTTTTTTTTTTTCTTCATCCACCTGCTCCTTTTTTTGAGTGCTAACGGGTATCAACGTAAAATAATATCGAGTTTAAGCCTATCTTCATTACTATCACTAAAAGCTCACTTAACATATGCATCGTAATCGTAGTACATTGCTGAAGTGTGAGAGTGCATTTGAGTCCATTTTATTCAATTCAAATTTCTATACGCTAAATTAGATACAGTTTAATCACATTTGGTCTGTTTCATATAGATATGCCAAAATGGTTTGTAGATCCCTTGATAGATTGTGTTGGATGAGTCAATTGATTAAACGTCCGGGGACAAGAAAGTGTTAGAGGCATCCACAATTATAAGGAACATGTAAATGCTTCCCCTCAATCTTGTGGATGGTGATATAAGATTAGTGTTTTTAGTGACAATAAGTTTGAATTTTTTTGAATTTACTAAGAAATTCTTGAAATTTTTTATACTCGAGCACTCCTTAATATTAGCAGGTATGTCATACTACATATACACAAATTTCACATAGTTTTTAAGTTTGT
Organism: Tanacetum coccineum; assembly: GCA_026074375.1. NCBI lineage: Eukaryota > Viridiplantae > Streptophyta > Magnoliopsida > Asterales > Asteraceae > Tanacetum > Tanacetum coccineum. The sequence goes on from BQNB010013583.1 coordinate 64,505, forward strand.
TTCACGAGGAGTTTGAAATCTGTATAATGATAAGGACATCATATTGATAAATGCAGTATGGTCCTTTACAACAGGTCAAAAGTCACCTGTCGTGTTGCGGGGTTCCCACTAATAAAATTTCACCAAACTCCGCATAGTCTCGTGTGACTCTGGTATTTAGATGTTAATCAGGTTGCGTCTTGATGTGTCATTAGCTTCCTATTTTATTCTTATCATTTGTCTCCAGATAGTGCTGAGGAAGATTAATTGCAGATGTCTGGAATTCCCTTTAGTCGACGCATTGCAAGAGCAGTGCGAACATCATTGAGTTGATACGTCAACTAAAACTTGTGTAGTTCATCAATACGCATTCAATATGTTGTGTCTTTGTTTTTGTTCTAGAAGATGAAACCTCTAGGATTGGTGTATGTGTGGGATTATGTGTGCGCTTTTGCCTAGAGCGTTGTAAGATCTGATCGTTTTTCCGTTATCCGGCTTTGTGAGGTTGAGCTTCTTTTGGTAACTTTCGACACCTAATTAAAGATCTTCCACACGCCTTTGGATGACAACGCTTCTTTGTAAGTGTATTTTACAATGTGAGACATTTAAAGCTAGGCGGTTCTTCTACAGTGAGATTTGAGCAATTGGCCTTGAACAAGAGAAGATTATTCCGCATTGTGGAAACTAGAAAGCGAGGGGTTTTGAAGTAGGTTTACAGCGTTTTAATTTAAGGTTTAGGTTTGTTGTTTAAAAACTTAGAATCGACTGTGTGATGTCGAATCAATGCTTTGCAACAATATAAAAAATATAAGTTTATTTTATGGATTTAAAAGTATAAGTTTAGCTTTTGCTTTTAGCGTAAATAGCTTGTTTTTAAGTAAGTGATAAGCTCTTTGATAAGGATAAGCTGTTTAAATAAGGAATCCCCAAACGTGATCTTTTTAAATAAAAGGGGTTTATGCGAAAATCACAAATATACCCATTTCTCACAATTTTATCACAAAAGGCCTAACAATCTCTCATTTCACTAAAATACTCAGTTATTTTTGCGCATTTGCTAGGCTTTTAGAGGTTTTGCGAGATTTGAAAAAACTCGCTCGTTTGCGTGTTTTTCATTGTTACTCAAACTGATTTTTTGGATTTTTTTCCGTTTTTGAAGGGAGAAGGACGAGAGCTACGTATTTTGGTGAAAACTGGATTAATTTGGTATTTTGTGAAAAAGGGTGTAAGAAAATGGGTATACTTGTGATTTTCCCGATGATTTATATTTATACACACTTAGTGGGTGTTTGTTTCGGCTATGGCTTATTTGGTTTGGGCTTATGTTTCATAAGCTCACTTTTTGTTGCTTAATTCGAAACTTTTCGGCTTATACAAGTTCTTTATGTCATAAGGCCAAAACCAAATAAGTCATAAGCCGGCTATATAAGCCGAAACAAACACCAATCTTTGTTTTACGTTCAGTCATTTACCAAGTATTGGAGTAAAATGTAAGTTTAGTGATATGAATGACTTGTTTATGAAATTTGTAAATGTGTGGAAAACAAGAAGGGGGGTTGAATAGTTTACCGCTTTTTAATTTAAGGTTTATGTTTGTTTGTAAAACTTAGATTCGACTTTTTGTTAATTCAATGCTTGCACAATATGAACAATATAAGTATATGAAATGATAAAGTAAGACAAGAGATAAGAGTAAGAACAATCAAACCACAACGCGAGGATTTATAGTGGTTCGGTAACGAAGCACCTCTTCGCCCTGCTCCACTCCCCGAGCACCTAACTCGAGAGTTTTCTTCACTATGTCAAACAAAATCCTTATGCGGAAAAATCCGTACACACGTTGCTTTACACCGATACTATGACACAAGCTAAATGTCGAGTTCTATTCTTAAAACTAAACCAATCTATCACAACACGAATTTCACTACATGGTCACAACTTCACAACTTCTTACAATCTTCACAACTTTTCACAACTTCCAAGACTCAATTCACCACACTATTTATATCACAAACTTCTAACACAACTTGTAAGATCACCACGATATAACTATACTTACAAGGATCCCAGATCTAACTACTACAACACAAATACAAGATGTTACAAATGATTTTATAAGTATCGTGATATGGATGAACATCAAGATTGCTATGCACAACTAAGGTATATTACTTCTTCACTTTGATGATGAAATGTAATTTTTCTCTTGCACTTGAGGAATGAAGCTTTGGATCACTGGAAACACGCTTTATGATTAAATGATCAAAGGATTTTGGAGAGGATATGTGGGTTGTTTAGAGCAGAAAGAATGAGTGCAAAAGGTGAGAAAATTATAGGGAAAAGTCCATTATTTTTAAGGGGGTCGGCCGTGTATTTAAGGGGACCGTCCTAGACTGGGGCTTCCCCAGTTTGTCTTTTGTGTAGGGAGAATTTTCTGGAACTTTTCTTGCCGTTTTAGGTCCGAAAATTTGAATTTCAAAATGTTTATTTTGAATAAAACATTTCTTTTAATTGTAGAAAATGTTTTGTAATGTTTTGAAAATGTTTACAACATTTTATAAAAGTGTGAGGTTGAATAAAAATTTCCTTTGATCATAAAATGCATTAAGCATTTATTTATTCATACATTTAAGTGATGTATTTGTCGAAATGAGAGTTTACTACTACTTGCTTGTTTACGTTTAATTTTACGTTGAACGTTTTTATATTTTGTGATTATCAAAACGTAAAGATGTGAAAAAATATTAGTAATGTTTTTAGGCATTATATTTTATCAACAATCTCCCCTTTTTTGATGATTACAAAATTTAAACTCATTAAATGTAAAATTATTTTTAAACAAGTATTTAGTGAGTTTCATGTCATTTCTCTCCCTTTTTGTAGAATCAAAAATGACATCGTTCGAGAAATTACTCAGTTAATAGACGGAATAAATGCTCCTCCTTGATGTGTGCTCCCCCTCGTTCGAGGGTACCAAGGAATCGAGCTATGGTTTCTTGGCTACAAAAACGAGTTAGAACAATACAAATATTTCTAACATGTAGCAAGAAGGAAGGAAAAATATGACAAGTGCAAGCAAACACCAAAGAAAAAGATACTTCATTCATTTAAGACAATGTGTGTGAATAACACACAAGCATGCATAAATAGAAAAACAAATATGCTTTAGAAGCATATTAATACATAAAAAAAAATCCTAAATAGCCATAGAAGGATTTTGACTTGCTTGCGATACAAAAGGATTTGACGCTTATTTGAAGACATATTACGAGATTAGTTAGTTAGAGAGTTTGGAGCGGAGGCGGTCGTGGAAGGGTAATCTCTTTGAACTTTAGGTGGTGGATGAGGTCGAGTGAGGAGGAATTCAATCCAATTGATATCCTTACTTAAAGCAAGGAATTGTTTTTGGGTGAAGATGCAACAAAGGCAATACCCAACATGGGTTTCAACTTGGTTGATGTTTATGAGGGTGTGTTGTATGTTTGGGAGTAAGGTTGTTGAGAGATGGTGTTTTGTTGTGAGTGAGGGTTGGATGGCTAAGAGGCATATATAGGCTGCTGGTAGATGATTAAAGTATAACTAGGCTTTCTCTACTGTGGATGATATAGGTGGTTTGTGTTGAATTTGTTGTTACTTTGAGGTGGAGCTTGAGTGTGAGCAATATGTGAGTTGATGGGTGAGATGGGAAGTGGAGGATGTGAGACAACTTGTGGTGATGTGGGAGTGTTCTCAATGTAAGGATTTGGTAATGCTTGATTGGGATGATTGTTTTCTTGAGATGGTTCATGATGAGGAGTGAGTGGTTTTGGTATTGGTGAAGTTGTATTGAGCACATTTGATGTGTTGCAAAGGTTTGGTTTCTTCTTCAAATGGGTTTCACACTCATTTTGGCAACCCTTGATGGTTTGGATGTGGGTTTGTTAGGAGATGTCATTGGTGAGGATGATTGTATTGATGATGGATGAGGATGTATTATAGTGGAAGAAAAGGTTAAATTAAGGCACATGAACTTTCATAAGGATCAATTCCAAAACTGTTTTATGTAGTTAAGGAAACAGTAGCTAAGTCTAGAGGGTGTTTGGTTAAAAAGAAAAAAAAATACTGTTTTACCCGTGTTAGCCTAGGCCGGTCCCCTTAATTAGGGGCCGGTACCCTTAAAATTTAATGGGGGCCTGCCATTTATAGAATTAAGGGGGCGACTTACTGGCATTTCTCAGGATTTACCAAAAATTTGATTTTTCTCAAAATTTTATTGTGGGGGTTTTTGTTTTTGGTGGTTAATTTCGCAGAAAGGTCCTACATTTTTATGGGGTGTCAATTAAGATTTTTAGCAAGTAATCATGCAAATACATAGTTTGAAACAAGTATAAATTAGAACTATTTCACATAATGTTTGGCAAACAAACATGTGTGAAATAATACTAAGACCTAAGATGAGCAACACATAAGAATTTTCACAAGTTTAATTAGTGTTGTTGTAAAATTATGGATTTTACTAAGTGAGCATGCAAAAAGCCGACTGTTTTATAATAAGAACTAAAATAATTTCATTATAGCAAAAAAAAAAATTAACAAGTAATTATCAAAATAATCTATATTTGTTAATGCAGGATAATCCAAGAGAGCAATGATACGGTACATATCAATATGAAGACAATCTATTAGGTGTAGTATAATAGAAAGATATGTTAATTGGAAAATAGGTTATCTTTATCATACATAATGATATTTTATGTTGATATCCTAGTGTGTTCCTAAATGCAAAACTGTGGTTTTAGAATTATTTCGACTCTATTAAACGTGTTAAAACCTAAGAAATAGTTCAAGTACTCCTTGATTCAATCAAGAGTGTCAAAAATATATATTAGATTATATACTTTGACAACAAGTTAGAGGTCTTTATGCATGAAAAAAAAATTAGCATATCTCAACAATGTATTAAAATAGATTTTCATGTACTCCTAGTTGTGAGAAGGATTTAGAGAAAATAGATTGGGCGAGAGTGGGAGAGAAGCCGGGAATTTAAGATACTTTAGGGATGTATGATTTAGTAAGAGATATATCGACAGCGGTTGCTTTCGGCATTTTTTATCACCAATAGATGTTGTTGAATTGATTTTTAGTGATTGACCCTAGTGTTTTTGGATAATTGGATTATTTTGATGTTTTGATTTTTAGGTTTATGGTGAAGGTTTTTGATGTAATATATATATATTGATTTTTGTGCATAGAGAATCTCCCATGTGAAGTTCTACGAGACGTATTTTCCCTTCCCTTTTAGTTGTGCTCATCTCAGGAAATAAATTTTGGAAAAAAGGAAAAATGAAAGAATAATAAAGACGTTAAAACGTGAAGCTTGCCAAATGTCAAGACGAATGTTGGTTAAGCTTACAACGAACTTCTTCACGAAGTTTGTAGCTTTTCTCGAGTATTATGAATGTTCATAGAACAATCACACGACGAGGTATATTCAGGTTATCTTAAAGGTAGTAGCGGAAAAGGTGGACGGAAAATATTAACCATCTATTTAAATAATTGAGGAATGATATGTTTTTGGTTGAAACGGTGTTTGACATAAATAAGGTGACATTTTAATTTGCATTTCGCCAATTAAAGATTACTTAAATATTTCGGATGAAATAATTACAGTTGTTCAAGATTTATTGAAAATTTATTTAATAGTAACAAGACTGTTAAAATAGATAATGACACCGCTTTACGAAACTTTTTTGGTAGGATTATGATTTAGTTTTCTATCCTAAGATCGTATGGGCAAGTTTGAGAGATCGTTATGGTGATAAAACATCGTGACCATTCGCTAAAGGGGATGAATAAAGACTAACGAAAGTGAAAGTACTTAGTCTTAGGATGTGTATATAAGAGAAGCTACGAATCACTTATGTAGAAACTTGTAAGATCTTTGTCACACGACGGTTGATGTTAGCTTTTAGCTTTTGGAAAAGCGTTTTAACATATGTTGTTAAAAGGCTTGAATATGAATTTTCAGATATGACCTTTAACGTTTGCGATTGTATGTTAAAGATACTTGAATATTTTGGATGAAATTATATAAGTTGTCAAACCTATTTGGGGTATTAGATTTGAATCTAACTTTTCCTTGACGAAAGAATAGATCATTTAGAAGTGAGCGAGAAAAGAGAGAGTGATGTGTTTGGTATAAAATTCGACAGCATGAGGCTGTTTGGATTTTTAGATAGGGTGATCCCCTTAATTATTTAAGGGCCCCACCCTTTTTAAAAAGCCGATCCCCTTAAAATTAAGGGGGCCGCCACCTAAACAACAAAAAAAGTTTGTTTTTCGATTATTGGCTGAATTAATTTAAAGTCTATTATTAGTAATATATATTAGTAGTCGAGATATGATATACTTATCATTGTGTTTCAATGATAGGTATGATTATTGACATTTTAATTAACTTTTCGTTAAATAAAAATTTCTTGGATTATTTCGGATGAGATAATCAAGACCGTCAATTTGATAGATGATTAGAGACAAGACTTCTGCGAAGAGGGAAGGAATTAATTTTCTCGGATGAAAAAATATAATTGACTTTGATTTGAAGTGAGGCGAGAGTGGATAACGAAGATAATGATATGACCAGGACGAATGTGAGAATTTTTACAAAGACGATTCCGATTAGACGTAGTATATTGTTAGACACGTAGCGACGTTTTGAACGTCGTGTCGAGGGAGTTTGTTTCACTCCATAGTGTTTCGTATGATCTTCGCCGAGGACTAAGACCTAATTCTATATTAATTGTTAACCACTAGCTCACTCTTCTTTATCTACGTGATTTCGCTATACGTGGTCATAAAAGATTTCCATTTCATAAAAGTATGTCGATAGACTATGAGAAAGAATTTTGTTTCATAGCGAACTAGTTTGTTTTTAAATCTAGAGCCAACAAAATGATATTTCTAGTGACTATAAGATATTATAAGATAAATCTAATACATTAATATATCATGGCCATCACATAAATATCTTCTTATGCCTGATATTCTTACGAGCATTGGAACAGTAAGACGTACCTTAGACTTTAAATGAGTTTCTTCAATGTCTTCAAGATAGAAAGCTTTAAGGATAAGGATTCATAGGAATCCTATCATGAACTCTTCAATCCATTTGTCGGAAGACAAGGAATGTTTGTAGATGTCAAAAATTCAAAGGTTGAGACGACTTAGCCATTTGGTCCCCAATGTTTCATGTATCCGAAATTATTGTTTCCACAAAATGTTGTTCATTTTGTTGTTTAGGACACATACATTGGTGACATCTTCACATTGAGTGTAAGCCTTGGTTGATGTGGATGATTCCACATTGCGTGATTAGTGTTAGGGTAATTTTGTCTACCTTGGTCTCTTCTAGGTTGAGGTGTTTTAGACCGAGGATAAGGACTATTAGTTCTTCTCGGAGGAGGAGTTTTAGACCTCATTTTGGGTTTAATAAATCTAACTCCGGGTTTGTTGAAAAAGGGTCTATTAAAAAACTTTTTACCTCGTTCATCATGCAATCGGGGAATTTTGTATTGTTATTAGTATGATTTTTTTGTTTTGAAATGAGTTTGATTCTACTAATTTTCTTTCGACTCGATCTCTGTTGCTTTTTACTAATTATATATGTTTGGTTTCACTAGAAGATCTTTTGATAAAATTAAATAATATAGGCCTGTTTTATCTCCGGAAGGTTTTTGAGAACTTATTATTTTCTTAAGTGAGTGACTACTATTATCAAATTGATTTAGCCTAGATATTTCTTCCTTAAGTTTTTCATTATCAAATCTAAGGTCTTGGCATTTTTTGTATTCATCAGTAACTTCCTTATCCTTTTCTAATCTAGATATTTTATCTTTTAGTTCTAGTACTTCATTTTCTAATTGAATTCTAGCTTGTTTTAGACTTTTATTTTTAGCCATGACTTTTAGTCATACTTTGCATAGTCGACTATATTCACTATCTAAGTCTTTTTCGTCTAATGATGATTGGTCATTACTAAAGTATTCGGTTTCAAAAAGTACCTCATTCGATGCTTTAGCCTTAAGACATTTTTCATCATTTGTTCTTCTTATCTTCATCTTCGTCGCTATCACTCCAACTTCTTCGCAAAAGTCTTGATTATAGGTTTCTCGACGCTTTTTGGACATTCTACCAATTGAGATGATTTGGATCACTCGCATTTAAAAATTTACTTCTCTTTTGCCATTTTTGTCATCCTTATATTTTTGGAATGGCTTTCTTTCATCGTGTGGTTGTCGTACAAACCTACCTCGTCTTTAAAAAAAATTCTTGAAGTTTCTTACGGCCATGGCATATTCTTCGTCTTCACTATTGGAACTTAAGCTATTTTCATAACTAGATTCCTTTCTAGCCTTCACCGCAATAGATCTATTTTGTTCTCTTTTGCTTTTGACCGTCTCAGAATCTTTCTTTATTATTTCTTCAAGAACTTTCAAATTTTCATGGTTCATCAAGTGTTAGAGTTGTTGATTCTTTGATTCTTCATTAGCCGTAAACTTTTGATCGCATTTACAGATGAAGAGCCCTAAGAAATTTCCTAACACAATTCTTGCTAGAAAAACTTTCATCAAGTGCTTTTAAGCTAGTAATAATAGTGTTAAATTTAGCAAAGGCATTATCTATTGATTCTTTCTTTCGGAATCGTAAAATGTTCATAATTGCTTGAACAGCAAGATCCTATTTTTTTATCTTTGACTTGATTATTACCTTGGTGAGTTTGCTAGTAAAGAATTCCAAATTCTTTGCGGTTTCACCACCTAAAAAATTCTTTCGTATTCTTTACGTGGGCATATGCATTATAATTACCATTTTATCTCTCATTATTTTTTAGAAAGTTTTCTTTTGAATCATCGTTTTGTTTATCAAATGGTACTATTTTATCCTTTTTAGTTTCGGGATTATTTTGAAAAGGAAGAAAATCACCATTGGTAATAACATGGCAAAGATCTAGATCTTTTGACTTCACATTAGTTTCGAATCTATTTTTCTAATAAATGAATCCATCACTTTCAACTAGTGGTGGTCTTTGCATAGATTGCCCTTCTAAATGTTTTCCCGATTCCATAGATCGATTCAAGTTTTAAAATACAATTTATTTTAAAATTCTTGTTTAGCGTGGCTCTTGATACTAATTGTGGAAAACTAGAAGAGTGGTTGAATAGTTTATCGCTTTTTAATTTAAGGTTTATGTTTGTTTGTAAAACTTAGATTCGACTTTTTGTGAATTCAATGCTTGCACAATATGAACAATATAAGTATATGAAATGATAAAGTAAGACAAGAGATAAGCGTAAGAACAATCAAACCACAACGCGAGGATTTATAGTGGTTCGGTAACGAAGCACCACTTCGCCCTACTCCACTCCCCGAGCACCTAACTCGAGAGTTTTCTTCACTATGTCAACAAACTCCCTTATGGCGGAGAAAACCGTACACAACGTTGCCTACACCGATTTACGACACAAAGCTAAATGTCGAGTTCTAATCTTAGCTAGAACCAATCTTATCAACACACGGAATTCACTACTTGTTACACACTAAAAACTTCTTCACATACTTCACCACTTCATTCACCACTTATTTATATCACAACTATCTAACACTACTTGGTAAGATCACCACGATCTAACTACACTTACAAAGATCGTCAAGATCTAACTACTACACACAAATACAAGATGTACAAATGATTTACAAGTATGTGATATGGATGCAACAAGATTGCTATGCACACTAAGGTATAATACTTCTTCACTTGATGATGAAAGTATTCTTCTCTTGCACTTGAGGAATTAAGCTTGGATTACTTGGAAACAAAGCTTTATGATTAAATGATCAACGGATTTTGGAGAGGATATATGGGCTGTTTAGAGCAGAAAGAATGAGTGCAAAAGGTGAGAAAATTGTGAGGAAAAGTCCAGTATTTATAGGACAAACTGGGAGAGCGTCTACCTAGGGCCGGTCCCCTTAAATAGGTGGGCGGTCCCCTTAATTTTAAGGGGGCCGGCCGTGTATTTAAGGGGGCCGCCCTAGACTGGGGCTTCCCCAGTTTGTCTTTTGTGTAGGGGGAATTTTCTGGAACTTTTCTAGCCGTTTTAGGTCAGAAAATTTGAATTTTAAAATGTTTATTTTGAATAAAACATTTCTTTTAATTGTAGAAAATGTTTTGTAATGTTTTGAAAATGTTTACAGCATTTTATAAAAGTGTGAGGTTGAATAAAAATTTCCTTTGATCATAAAATGCATTAAGCATTTATTTATTCATACCTTTAAGTGATGTATTTGTTGAAATGAGAGTTTACTACTACTTGCTTGTTTACGTTTAATTTTACGTTGAACGTTTTTATATTTTGTGATTATCAAAACGTAAAGATGTGAAAAAATATTAGTAATGTTTTTAGGCATTATATTTTATCAACAATCTCCCCTTTTTTGATGATTACAAAATTTAAACTCATTAAATGTAAAATTATTTTTAAACAAGTATTTAGTGAGTTTCATGTCATTTCTCCCCCTTTTTGTACACTAGTTAAATCGACGGAATAAATGCTCCCCCTTGATGTGTGCTCCCCCTCGTTCGAGGGCACCAAGGAATCGAGCTATGGTTTCTTGGCTACAAAAACGAGTTAGAACAATACAAATATTTCTAACATGTAGCAAGAAGGAAGGAAAAATATGACAAGTGCAAGCAAACATCAAAGCAAAAGATACTTCATTCATTTAAGACAATGTGTGAATAACACACAAGCATGCATAAATAGAAAAACAAATATGCTTTAGAAGCATATTAATCTTAAAAAATCCTAAATAGCCATAGAGGATTTTGACTTGCTTGCGGATACATAAGGATTGACTGATCATCTTGAAGGCATATTACGAGTGAGAATTAGTTAGTTGGAGAGTTTAGAGTGGAGGCGGTTGTGAATGGGTATCTCTTTGAACTCTATGGTGGTGGATGAGGTCGAGTGGGGAAGAATTCAATCCAATTGATATTCTCACTTAAAGCAAGGAATTGTTTTTGGGTGAAGATGCAACAAAGGCAATACCCAACATGGGTTTCAACTTGGTTGATGTTGAGGGTGTGTGGTAAGTTTGGAGAGTAAGGTGATGAGGGAATGTTGTTTTGTTGTTGAGTGATAACGGTTCCTAACTGTTCCAAATCATTGATATTACTTCATCATCTGAATCATGAAGAACATTGAAAAATCTCCCGTGGAAGATGATTCTTCTGCATTCGATCCTTTACCAGATGATCTTGTTCTACAAATTATCAGAAAAATAGTCGATTTGGAAGCCTTATGCCCTTAACTTGTTTCTAAACGTTTCTACCGGATTACCCATCAAGTTGACACCATTCGCTTCATCACTAAACCTTCTACTTCATTTAAGTTGGTTATGCCTGCTATTCGGTCTTTGCAGAAGTTTAAGGGATTGAAGTCTCTATGTATCCATATTCCTGCTTCCCCTAAATATCCATACCCAGTCAAGTGGAAGATTATTTTCGGAAAAAAACTCGATTCACTTTTGTTTCTGTCACCGAATTCAGTTTACCGTAGCAAGGAATGTGTCGATGAAAATAGCCATGAAGAAGAAGATACTGAGTTAAATAGGGAAAAATATTATACTGCAATGTCACGTTTGAATGATGCAGTGATGAGTCATGTTATCTTGTTAAACTGCATTGCAAGAATCCCTTTGCTAGAAAAGGTCACCCTTACGGATTCACTTAAGACGTGTAGGATATCTATTGATGCGGAGAAAATTGCTGAGATGAGGAAAGGCCTAACTTTGCCATATGAATTGTTGGTAATTTTGGGTCACCAATATGATTTAAGTGTAATGGATTGACTTGGTTGAACAATGTGTAATCATGATAAACGTTCACCAAGTCGGGGTTGTGCGGAGTGCATACTTGTATGACGTTATAACGATTATCATTCGGGGCGAAGCCCCGTATGACGGGGGTCCGGGGGCAGCGCCCCTGGTAGCAGGGTCCAAGGGGCAGAGCCCCTGGCTGGGGTCGAGTTTCAACCGATTTTTATGGACTTATGGACTTGTTAAAAACGCACTTGAAAATAAAATTTCTGGAAAATAAAATTTTATGGTTGGGGTCGAGTTTCAACCGATTTGGCATAAAGTACTATGTTAAAAACGCACTTGAAAATAAAATTTCCCGAAATTATGGACTTGTTTTTGCCCGTTTATTTAAACTAATTCGGTGGTTAGTTTAACTGTTTTTTACAGTTACAACCGATTTTTAGTTTTTCTTTGTTGGTCATATATACATATCACGATCTCTGGTTCAGTTTCATAACATCAAAACAAATTCTCGT
>BQNB010013584.1:0-42536 GCA_026074375.1 Tanacetum coccineum
GTGTTTTGCCTCTTGATTTGTTGTTGTTGTTGATTCTGACTATTTCGGGAAGTGTTTTCAAACTTCCTCTTGTTCTCAGCTTGGAGTTCGGAAAGAGTGTTGATCTTTTTGTCCACACGTTTTTGAAACTTCACTATTGGACACTTACTCTTGAAGTGTCTCAGACTTCCACACTCATAACAGGCGTGAGTTCGTTGATTCCTAGCAGCAGCAGGATTCCTACAATCCTGGGTCATGTGGTCAACCTTCTTGCAATTCCCGAACTTTACAGTACATTGCCCATTGTGGTTACCTTCCCACTTTCTCTTGTTGTTAGCATTCTCTGCTACCTTGCATTCTTGTTGTTCGGTCTGGCTTATTGACTTACGGGCCATGTTGGTTTTCGTCTCATAAATGGTAATAGCCTCGATAGCGTTAGCCACTCGCTGGGTTACAACCCGCTCAATTTCCTCAATACTCATCCCTTGATCAACAGTTGTCATTGTTTCCTGAAAGTCACAGGGAACAAAATGTATATGAAGTTTCATTCAAGGGAAAATCATGACACTCCGTGATCCCAACAAGTAGGTAAGGTGAGACAACGTTATGCATAGATATAAGATAACCGCAACCATGGCATAAATAAATCCCCATCGTACAGTAGCATGATCATAACCAACAATGTAAGTTAATACTTAATACATCGTTTTACATGAGTAAAAGAGTACAAGCTTTTTATTAACACTACCAACTGAGTATTACTCAAGTTTAGTGGAATACAAAATGAGCTACACTGACAAATCTATTTGTCTATGGCCAGGGTGCCTCTCAAGATTTTAGATGCTAGACTCTTATGTTATCTTTAAGTGACTTAACATTCTCTAGTGGTGGTGACGATGAAGGTAGTGCAGCAGCAAACTCGGTAATGCATGCCTCAGCAGATGGTGATCGTAGAGTATGGTGTTAAATAGACATCCGTACCGCATGGGATTTGGTTTCAGGAAATAAGATGATGTGGTGCGGAGAGGTGGATTATGTAGAAACAGACTCATTTGTCTCAAATGTCTCTGTATTCTCAGCTTGAGGGGACAGGATCATCTGTAGGTACAGTAGAAGGGTCGGCCGGAGCTAGGTGCTCCTCCTCCTCCTCGTCCTCCTCATCCTTCTCAACATCATCATCGTTGTCATCATCAGATGACTTATTATCATAATTGTCTCATCCGTTGGCAGGATGGTCAGCAGGATCCTCCTCAGGGTCCTCTTTATCCTCTTCCGGATTGGAGTCAGCAATGTGACCTGGTGATAGGGCTGTAGGTGAGGCATCAGCAGATAGAGGTTGATCCTTCATTGGTTCCTCTAGCTCCACATCAAAAGCTCACTGTAATCTCTTATGGCTCAGATTAATATAGACAGACGTATAGGTAACCGTCGATAATGAAAACATAACTGCTTGCAACGAGCAAAACTTAACTTATATAAATATTTTATATAAGGTCGGTATGGTAAATATGAGTATGCACTTATGGCATAAATGAATGATGGTAAGGTAATTGGTAAGGTATCATATTCTATAACTTAAATGTTTAGTATGCGCTTAGGACCTACAGCTTATCGTGACACTCGCTTAAAGAAATATTCCCCTATTTATATAAAATAGCCCTTATATAAAATAATTGTAGATTTTGTGCGAAATAATGCAAACTCATCTAGTATATATACAATATACCCCATAGAAATATACGTACTAAAATTAAACACACGTAAAACCATTACTAATGCGATCTGAGTCCCCAACCAACGAAAGCAACAATAGTGTATGCATGAATGTATGCACATGTGTATGTCCCGTGTAAAACCCCGTTGTATGAATTCGTTGTTTGAAAACGGTTATAGTCCAGCAAAAACATTTGACCTGGTTCTCTATAACCTTGGCTCTTGATACCAATCTGTAACACCCCCAAATTAGGTCGCAGCGGAATATGGGTCCCTGGGTCGTGTTACTTTCATGAATTCAACAACACAAGAGATATAAGAACGACCAAAAAAGTCGTTTGAAAACCGAACAAAAATAACCCCCATTTGATTTAACAAAGTCATTGGTACAAAAAACCCGTAGACTTAACTTGTTCACTTAATCAAATACAAAATTTCCAGCCCATAACAATAACAAAAACGAAATGCGACTAAATCTATAATGCAAGGCATCCCAAATCAAAACCACCAATGTATCCATCGCACCTTGTGCTTATTGATCCCCTGAAAAACATTGCTTTTCAAACTTCAACAAAAATGATGTGAATTCATAGGTTTTGATAAATCAATATTGTAGGACCACAAGATCTCTCAATTGTATGATAATGCAACAGATGCAATATCATATAAATGTAATACGTATGCACTAATCTCATGACACTATGCATGACATGTATGGGATGCCAAATTAATTGCGCGTTTGCCCGTGGTGATGTTCTAACCCGCAACATCCTATGTTCGACATGGTATACGTTCGTTTCACTGGTGATAGCTAATCACCCGAACGGGGTTGTCAAACCCAATAGATCTATTCATAACATTCGCGCTCATAATTAACAGTTCATGATAATGGCTCAGATTGGTTAACGCTACTTAGGTCCAACATGTAATCATTAATATGAAACTTAACCACTTGTGTTCAGTTGTAAAACATTGCATGTTTTTCACCCCAAAACTTTGTAAAACAAAAGCATGTAAAATGTGGGGCTATGAACTCACCTTGAGTGAGTAATGCTAAGTGTATCACAAATACGCGCCACGCGAATTGATCAAATGCAACCCAATTAATTAAGGTCGAGTAAGTACTAGTACTTATCTAACAACATTGAAGCTGATAATCTAATAGTTTGTTACAATTACTATCGTTCGGCTATCATAATTAAAGAGGTCATGACATGACTTCGAGGAGTTAGGACACTTTAAATCGTAAATCCAACACTCTCGAAACGCCATCCGACGAGCCCATCATTATGAAACTCCCTAGTAATATATACTTTGATAACCACATAATTTCTATATAGCTCAATCACCAACTAATGGTTTGAGAAAAGAATGTGTTTAATTTAAGTTAAAACTTTTTATAATAACCGTTTAGTAAAAACGGCGTTAACTTTTCGCGTTTTCAACCCGAGATTCTTGCGTTCTTATGTCCATCTTTTCGTATCAAGACGATTTATCATAAATTGAATATTTTTGAATTTCGTACTACTGGTAGAGCGCGTGAGCGCGCGAGAGACGCCTGTTCACATCAGACGTGAGCTTTATAAAAATCGTATTTGTCGTCGTAAAACCCGTAAATGTCGTATTTTATTCGTTATAGCTCCGTTTTTAACGATTCTTTCGAGGACGTTCTCGTATTTGAAAGTTCTATATTTTTATGAGGTTTACAAAAATATAACTTTCTGTCATGAATAGTAACTTTTATAAAAATAGTTTTATAAAAGTATTATTTGTCGTAAACTTGCGAAATTCATAACTCGTTCGTTATTAATTGAAAAATTACGATTCTTATCATTTTGGAATCCTAAAAATATGTATTATTTGTTAAAAATACTAACCTTTGCTGTTTTTAATTTTTATAAAAATGTTTTTATAAAAATTTACTTATGACATCGTTTATTAACGTATAACTCGTTTTTAACGTAACTTTTTCGTTATTAATCCGTTTAACAAGTTTCTTACTTTTTCGGAATCGTCGTGAAATGTATTATCTTGTAAAAATATAAAATGAGTATGTAAAAATTCGGATTTGGGACAGAATGTTTATGCTTGTTTGATGAGTCCATTTTTGATCTTTTCTTTATACTTTATTACTTTTGTATTTTACCACAAGTCTCATATATCATATACTTTATAAATCATACATATGTGATGTCTCATTTGTCCATAATAGTCCTTATGTGTCCAAGTTACTTATGTCAACAAATCCATTAATCTATTTTAAAACAACATTACTTTAATTAAACTTAATTTACTAGTTTTCTCAATACTCATTTTTATACATAACCAAGTGTGTACCAAAGAGATTTCTTTCATAGACTTTATTTTAGGTTATATTAACATGATTAAAAGTCCATATCATATTAACAAGTCTTATTAAATTTCTTTAAGTTGAAACATATTATGAAGTTTTGAAAACCCGTATATTAATCCATAATCATGTTTACATCAAAACCATATGATACAACATTTTCTCATCCATTTTAACATGATGTAAGTTATAACACAACATATATATAAGTGTGTAAAATGGTCATTTCAAGTATATAACTCATTTTCATGATTAAAACCTAAATGGTGATTTAAGCTAACTAGAAATATCATATGCATAATAATGAAAATTATAGCAACATAAAGAGTTTAAATGGACCTTAAGAAGAATGATGGTGATGATGAACAAGTACTAAACCCTTGTTTAGCCACAAAAATCAAACTTGCACTTTATAAACTCTTACTTTCCTTCACTAAACCCTAGCTTCCTTTTTCTTGATTATAACTTGGAAATGGTTAACCAATGCTTGCAAATACCTTAGTACATCTTAGGATATGTGTATATAGAAGTGTAAGGGTTATAGAAAATTTTGTATGGATTTATGTGGGAGGGGCTAGAATGCCGTGGCCTATATGGGAGTAAAAGAGAGGTTTTTGTGAAAATTTCTCTAAGTGTTAAGTGTGTATGAGTTAGTTGTATGAATATAAGAGGTATACTTGGTCAAGGAGACATAAGGGTGTCCTAGGAAGGCCTTTAGTCATGGTTAGTAGTCAAAGGATGTAGGGATGGGGGGGTATGTGTGCCATAAAGTGGTATGGCATAACTGACACAATGTGTAAGACTTACACAATTTTCATGTATATATTTATACATGGTGCAAGTAATTTCGGCAAAACAAAGAGGTATATGATATTTTAATGTAATTTTTAGTATTGGGTATAAAAGTGGGTATTTGTTGAAGCGTAGAAAAGTTTTCGTGGTTCCGGGAGTGCCTAAACGCCAAAAAATTATCGCGAAACGTAACACTTTTACTACCGATAAAAAAAATGAACAAAGTTAATAATTGATCCTTAAAATAATTATATAAACCTTGCTTGAAGAAACATTAATTGTTTGATGCCCGATTACATTGAACGCTAATTTTGCGTACGCGATTTAACTTAACGTTTACATTTTTAACAAACACGTACAATATGAAAAATAAATAGCACATTTATTGACGTTCGTCAAAGACTTGAAAACACAGGGTGATATAGACACCCTTGTGTTTAACGGAGCTGGAGCTTGGTAAGGTTGAGTTGTGAACCAGGGTTGATTAATCAGTCGTAAATTTGCCCTTGATTAACCGGGGGTTGTAGGTTGAACTTGGTTGTAATTATTTCCTAATTTTTGATTGTAATGTGTTTGTATTTCCTTGGTTGTTTTGATTGTTTTGAATGGGAGGAAAACCGGGAGGTCGAATTTGATTAGCAATTGGGGCTCGGTAACCGGAATTTCCTTGATTGAAATTAGCAGCTTATGCTTGGAAACATACTATTTAAAATTGTTCACTATTAAACCGTTGCCATCGAATAGCTTTTACAATTTCGGTAAGATGATACCACCACAAGTACACAACATTTCCCCTCGACCGCTTTGATGGTAGTGAGATTTGGGTTTGGTTTTCTTTTCGAGAAGCTAACGCTTCACCATAACTTAAAAGTCCAGCAACATCGGAGAAATACCGGAGTAAACTGCTCGAACTCACATAGGCAACAACCGTTTGTTACGTGAATTTTTTGAACTCTTGGTTTGCTTCAATATTCTTAGGCAATCACGAGGCAATTTTTTATCCAAAAAGTTAACCAACCCCGCGGAATTCAATGAATCTTGATCATAGAGTTCAAAAGATTATAGAAAGTATGGAGTGTGATACTACACTCCGAAAATCCATTATGTGGGGCAACTCAACAGAAGATCATTAATCGGTCCCAATGCCTACATAGAAAGTTTCATAAATCTTGTTGAAACATCTCGTGCTTTCATTTCGCGCTGCGAGAGAGTATTCAATCTTATTACAAGGAGGAATTTTTTTGATGAATTTCGAAACAAGATCATCCCAAGTGATTATCGATCGAGGGGGTTCTTTTTCAAGCCAAATCCGGGCTGTACCCTCGAGAGAAAATGGGAAAAGCATAAGCTTTACCGACGTACTCGGGACGTTCGGGAACTTCATCGTAGAAGTGATCTTGTTGAAATAACGGATGTGAGCATGAGGGTCTTCTTTGTCATGTCTGAAAAATTGTTTGTTTTGAACGAGGGTAAGCAAACCGTGCTTAAGCTCAAAGTTGTCCGCGGTGATCTCGGGCACAACGATGGCATCCTCGTAACCCACGGTGGGTGCTTCGAGCAATTGAGCCATAGCGTAACTACGGGAGGAGCTTGATTTTCAATTGGTTCAACAAGATTGAATGGTTCAACAAAAGTCGGATTGACTTGTTGTTGTTGACGGTTAGAATTACGAGATTGAGAACGAGTGCGCATGCACTAAAATTTAAAAAGAAAATTTATACTAATTTTTTTTTTGGTTTTTCAACTGGTCACAATAAATTTTAAATACGGACAATGAGATAAGACACTTAAACCTAATAATCAACAAGCTTCTCGGTAACTCTCTCAAATAAAAACGCACAAAGGAGTTTGTTTAACTTTCGAAGGTGAGCCGTACGTCGCAAGAGACACAAAAGGTAAGTTTTTTATCTTTGGTTCGGGAACTTATTTATGAATAATACTTCAATTGAAAGTATTATTTGTTGGTGTTCTTTTACCAACTTGGTGATATTTTTTTATTATTTTTATGGATAATGTTTTTATATTTTTGGTTTTTTCTTGTTTTTTTAGATTTTTGGTTTTATATTATAATTATACTAATAAAAGAAAATGAAAAATACTTTTGTATTATTTTTTTTATGAAAATAGACAAAATAACTTCACTCGGAAGGATCTTCAAACACAAATTTTCAAACGGCTTCAACAATCGTAGACAATCCTCCCCGGCAGCGGCGCCAAAAACTTGATCACTTCTGACTACACCCTTTTAAAGATATATAATATATCAATATAAAATACTTATATAATATATAAAAATAGGAGGGTAGGAATCAAAAGATCACAATTATAGTAATCCGGAAGTATGATTCCCGGGTCGTTATCCCCGATGAGGAAAGCAATTGAAAGTCGAGAGTCGTTTTGAGAATCGATGCTTGAATGGAATAAGATTGATATTGGTTTTCTAAAACTACGAGAAAATTAAGGCAAAAACTTAAAAACACTTAAGGGAAGACAATTTTTAGCTAAAAATGCAAAACGGGAATCCAAACGGGGCCTAAAAACCCTAAATTTTCAAAAATAACCTTTAAACAAAGTTAAGTCCTAAAATGATCTTTTTGGTTTTTATAAGTCTTAATTAACTAAAAAGCTAGAACAAAGAAAACTAGACCAAAATCGAAGGATATTTAAGCTTAAAAACACTAAAAACATGAACGAGATTCAATCTCGTTCTTTAAAAAAAAACAGATTTTTGCATAACCCTACAAAAACGAATTCTAATTTTTCCTAGGTCAAAATGATAAAGAAAATTTTCTAAAAAAGAATTATATTTTTTTGATTTTTATAATTTTTATGAATTACATAACGATTTTATGAAAATTTAAATGTTTATAAATACTAAACAATTTATAAAAACTAAAAATCATGGAAAAGTAGCTGAAAAGTGAGGAATCTAGGAAAAATAAGCTTGTGAAAACAGCTTATCGAATAAGCTGTGAAATAAGCTGAAAACAGCTAATAAGCTAAACGACCTAAAACTACTATAAAGAATAAATTGTGCAAAGTAAAACTGAAAAAGTCCCAAGGGCGAGTGGTAGAGGGAGTGTGTGTGTAAAACGTTTGGTTGATGGTGGTAGAGGTCCTGGGTTCGAGCTTAGGCTCACTTGGGGCTTCCCACTATCCCAAATGTTTTTGATTTTGCCATTTTTTATAACTTTTTTAAAAGACTTAAATATAAGCACTTTTTACAAAGACACTTTTTTTAAAAACACAAATAAGCACTAAAATAAGCTAAATAAGACAGAATAAGCTAAACACTACTAAACCATAAAAACGCAAACTGTTTAGCTACTTGGGCACAAATAAGCAAACCTAAAAGGGTAATAAGCTAAGACAGGTAATAAGCTATCTCTAAAAAGCACTTAAGAACAAAAATAAGCAAGCACAATAAGCTAGAATGACAGAACACTCAAAAAGCTATAAAACTTAAGGAATTTTAAGCTAAGATGCAAATAAGCTTAAATAAGCTCTAAACTAAAGAGAATAAGCTAAATTTGATTAAACCTAACCTAATAAGCTGAAATACATCTAAATAAGCAGGGGTAATAAGCAAATAAGCTTAAATAAGCAAATGAGCCTTTTGGCCAAAACTGATAAGCAAAAAGGCCAATAGGGACTTTTCTAGCTTAAAAATAAGCTAGCAAAAGTATATTGATTATGTGTTTGCCTAAGTAGCGATAACCCTCCTGAGCCCATTATCATGAACTGTCAATTGCATAGATGTAGTTGTTAATTGCATTATGTGAGCGCGAATGTTATAAATAGATCTATTGGGATTAACCTCCCCGTTTGGGTGATTAGCTATCACCGGGAACGAACGTTGACCATGTCGGACTTGGATGTTGCGGGTTACAACATCTGTACGGGCAAAATAACTGCTAAAATAGCAAATATAGGTTGAGCTTCAGTGTCATGAGCTTAGTGCAACAGTAATCTGGTTTTGTGATTGTTGGCATATGTTGTAACATCACGGGAAAGTCTTGCGGTCCTGCATAATTTAAATACATAAACCTATGAATTCACCAACATTTTTGTTGACGTTTTAAGCAATGTTTTCAGGAGGTCAATAGGCACGAGGTGCCAAGGATGCATTGGATTACATTTTGGATTGCACACTTAAAGATTTATGTGCATCATATTTTGGGAAATGTATTGTTGTCTTTTGTAATATTAAACAAGGAACAAGTAAAGCTTTATGCTTTTGTATTATGTCTTATAATTAAATCCAATGTATCAATTTAAACGACTTTTGTGTCGTTCTTATATATATCTTGTGCTGTTGATCTTGAAGTAACACGCCCCGGATCCTTATTCCGCTGCGACCCATTTTGGGGGTGTTACAGATTGGTATCAGAGCCAAGGTTATAGAGAACCAGGTCAAAATATTTTTGCTGGACTATAACCATTTTCAAACATTGCATACATACAAAAGGGTTTTTACGGGGTATTCATATACAAATTGTTGCATTAGTCGGTTAGGCTATATACATGCATAATTGATATACGTGTTTATAATATATTACGTATACAAAATACACAGAATATACAAGAATATACACTAATCTAATTTATACTACTCCTAAGGGTTAGATCTAATCTAAAAAACCAAAACATAAAATTAAAATCAAGATTAATTTTCACTCTCCGGAAGCGGCGCTAAAAACTTGATGTGTCGTTGTGTGGTGTTTATTTATGATAGTTCAATTTTTAAATTTATATTTTTCTGACTTAACAAAAAACAACACTTTAACGGGTAGTGTACCTGGTCAGTAATAGATTCATGGTAAGTAGGGTGTCAAACACTTGAAGCGAGGTTAAATCTCTCAATTTATTTATATTTTGGTTATCTAATCTAAGTTAATTCTAATCTAAGTTAAACATATGCTAATCCTATGTTAGTTCTAATCCTAATTATAACAGGTAAAAGGAGGGTTTTCAGCCTGAGAGATTGGCACGGGTTTGTTTGGTGACTACAATCAATTCAAGACACTTTAACCCACGCAAGAAAATTAATAGAAGATAAAAGAGCAGTCAAGCCTTATGATAGAAAACTGTATTAGCCATCATTAATCCGATTAGAAGTTGGTTTGTTTATTCAGTGCAATGATTACTTATCTTGAAGAGGCATATCATTCTTAGATTTAGGCGGGACTTCATCCTAAGACCTAGACACATTAATTCTGCCACAATTAAAGAATCCGCATAAAACATCCTTATTACTTGATTATAATCTATCTTAGGGACTAAAGCAATGGCGATCTTGTTAAACCCTAGCTCATAGAGACTTTACCCACTTACTGCTTAATGGTAATTAATACTCTAGTAGTCCACTTGTCTAACTATCCAATGGAATCAGAACATTACTTGTTGAATTATCTAGATTCGCATACTAGTCAACATGTTCAATAAACCAAAGGCAATTTTCGTTAACAAGTTAATCCAGAAGCGTATCCTTAGCACGATTTTAGAAGGACAATACTTGTGATCCTATGATTCTAGATGTCTAAATTACTATATGGAGAGCTATCCCGGCATCTAGATTATTTGGTCTGTATCACTATCCAGTTGAATGATAGGTCGCATACAAAAGCACGTAAACAAGTATAAATTGATAAACATAAACAGGCATGCAATGATAAATTAAGCAATCGAGGTATAAATAAAACTAATCATTAAGATCTTTATAATAATGGCTAATACCCGAAGGTATTAGCCTTCAAACATCATAATTAATACAAGAGTAATTGTTTTAGCCAAGGTAAACTAACCGAGTTAATGAATGATACCAAAAACTGTTTGATTACAAAAGTATAAGAAGTTACATGTTGTCTTCTATGGATTGGAATGCGTTGCAAGACCTCTTCTACTCTTTTTCACCTTTGAAAATCGACTTTTGTAGTTTAGGTATCGAGAATATGATTTAGCACACTTAAAACTTGTTTTTGAGTTTTGTATTTATAGGGTCTGAAAGTCAGTTCGATACGGCGTATCCAAGGGATTGGATACGACGTATTGGAGTTTCTTGGAGTAGGGACCACGTTTGATATCTTTCAGAATAATCACATACTATATCTTCAATACGACGTATTGACTTCTTTTGGATACAGCGTATTGATATTCTTTCCTTTGTGGTCTTTGGTGAATGCAGGAGGCACGAATACACCGTATCTTTCTTAATGGATACGACTTATTGGTTGTCAGAATAGTAATCTTTAAAATATCTTCGGTTAAGCTCCAGAATGTGCATATTTTGCTAATATTTACCAAGTACTCCGTAATTACTGCAATTCTCAAATACAAACGATTAAGTAACAATTCTTTGCAATAATTATACAAAATGGGTTAATTACATAGGATAAATGATGCTATTAAATAGACGTTATTTGATGTCATCAACAAGACTCAAAACAGTACGAATGGTAGCTGGCTTAACTACCAGACTAAAAGTCTCATCACAGTCAATCCCCTGTTGTTGACTTCGTCCATTATGTAACCCTTACCCCTTTCTGTGTTTTAAATATTCTAAATTAGTCCTTTGACTATTTGACGTATGTTAGTTTATTCAGAATTTATACCGTGTTGACGGTGGTGAATTTATGAGATATGAAGTGTTTTATGGTTTATGGTGTATAATAGTCTCTTTTTGAGGTTATTATTGTGCTATTATATTCCAGGTGGTTGACCCGTGAATTTTTAAGAAATGCAGAAAAACGAGTCCTAACACGTCCGTTAATGTCCAAATGAGTTTTGGGGAAGTATAAGGTGTAAATATATCATGTAAATACTCTAGGTTAATGAAAAAGTATTTTTAAGGTGAATAAAAATGCTAATTAACTTTAGGGAATATTTTACGATCAAGGTTTTTGAGTTTTAAGTGATCCCGACACAAAAAGAAGAACATGAACCCTCCTAGAATCCTATAACCGATTGTAAGAGTCAAGGGGGGAACAAAATGGCTATTTTCTAGCAAAGGTGTTTATGCATAGTACTACTATATTCTTACCACCACAATATTTCTTTTCATTCTTCCATTTTCAAAAAAAAAATAAAACATACACTTGTGTGTGCTCACCTTGCGTTCGAACCAAGTACACACACAAACACATATATTTTCAAACTTTGATCAAGAAAACATGAAGGTCCAAGAGTTGTAGGGTGTTTCTAGTGTTCGGGTCATCAATAAAACAACGTTTGGGTTATCCGGTTCGCGTCGTAATTTATTTTGAAGACCATTTTTGTAAGTCTTTTAAATTTAAATTTAACTTGTCCTTTTGTATAGTTAATGGTGCATAGATGTTAGTTGTAAAAGTTGATCGTTGTAAAAATCGAAATTTGAAAACGAAACGAATGGAAAAGGGTTGTTGTTTTGCGTCGAGCTTAAGAAAGAAATAAAGGGGTTTTGTTAGTTTTGATATTGTGGTCATGATGGTTGAAATACATGTATTTGCTATGTGGCTTATTTTGTATATGGCTTATTTTTGCTTATTTATAGGTTCGAATGGCTTATTTTGAGCTTATTGGCTCTCGAAAATTTGGGGTAACACAAAGAAAGTGTTTTTGGTTATTACTCTAGTATGTCATATTTTTGTGGACTATTATTATAGCTTATGGTGATAACCAAATACGATATGTAGCTTATTAGCTTATTTTTAAGTTTAAAAAATATATATTTTGGAGCTTGTGGGCCCACGGCCTAATAAGCATCAACAATCCATGGCTTATTGTGGTCCGGATTATTTGGTTACTTATTATATTAGACTTATATTTACTAATGGGCCTTGGTTTTGGGCTTAGAACGTATATTGGATATATAAAAACCTTAAATGGACCCTTATTCGGCCTTAAAGCCCAATAAGCTTTAAATTGTCGTTTTAAGAATTTTGGTGAACTTTTGAGAAGTGAAATGTGATTATGAAATGTATTTGAAGGTCGTTTTGGGAAATATGACTTGGAAAACGTGGCGAAATACGATTTTGAGGTTTTTGTCGAAAAGTGATTAAATTGTGAAAAGTGTTTGAAATTAAGGTTTAAAAACCTTGGGAAACGTCATATAAACGTACGGGTCATGCCGAAATTTCATGAAAAGTCAATACTTAGAATTTTTACTTAAAACGTGATTTTTTGATTTAATAATAATATATTATTATTTTATTATTTTAATACGTCGACTAAAAGACGAAAAATATAATTTTTCTCGAAACTTTTCTAAAATGTTTAGTATAAATAAACGTTTCATTTTGTAAAGTATAAAGGGTATATTTATGGTAACTAAGTGTACCGAATGGATTTATCAAAGTATACTTATAAATACTTATTATCTTATATTACTTAACTATTCTTCTTAAATAGTATAAGTATATTATACTAAGATATGAAGTGAGATATAGTATCATTTGAAGTTAAGTCGTCAACCATCACACCACTAAAACTTTTAATATAACCATACAACAGGCATCTAATCTCTATGCATCATACTGAAACGGTTTGGTAATTAAATGATTAAAAAGGGACATTATCTGGATTTAGGTCGTGTGCGAACGTGTTGTATTTGCGTGTGCAGTTGATGTTTGCTATGGAGTAGTTGCTGAGGTGAGTTTCTTGTAGCCCCACTTTTTAAATCTTTTTCGTTGGGGGGCTATTTATAGGCAATGGGAGGGAGGCTTCCCTTCCTTATTTTCCTAACTTGTCAATACTAGTCCCTAGACTTTGGATATTATGCTATTTCTTACTTAAAGCATAATAAACCTTATTACAAGCTATATTAAACTAAACAAAATAAAGTCTAATAACAAAATATAATAAAACCACATAATCGACACTTTTCCATAAACCTAACAGTAGGCCCTTAGGTGTGTAAGTGACATTCGGAGTTACGACTCCAATAGCATTGGAATATGCTGGATTGATGACTAGCGGGGATGCTAGGTCATGTTACATGATTAGCGAGGATGCTAAGTCATGGGTTTGTTTGCATATATTCACTGTCATATTGCACAATTGTCCATTGTTGAAAATATTGGCACAACGACTGGGTTTTAAATCAAACCTACAAGCTCACCAAATCTATTGTTGACGTTTTCGAGTATCATTTTTAGGTGAAGAGAATGATCTTTAAGGTTGAGATGTGTGATAGCATACTTTAAGTGTATCCTGTATGGATCATGTTTATGAGGTCTTGCTTTAAAGTATATTATGGATTTTTTTCTTGAGGATTGATGTTTATGATTGTAATAATTGGCGACTATGTGTTATGTTCTTGTTGGGACTTCACTCAAATCTGTATTTGAGGTGAATAATCTTCATGACACTTGTCATTAATGCATTTTAGTTTTCTCTATTAGGTATCTTGTGTTATGATTAATCATTCTTCGTTCCGCCTATGTCGAGGTGTTACAGAATGGTAATCAGAGCCAAGGTTATAGAGAACTAGGTGGTTTGGCCTAGACTATAACCTAGGAACCTTTATATAGTTGCATTTTAAGATCTATGTGCGCGGTGTTCCGCTTATACATGCTTATGTGGTTATATAGTATATCATATTAGATAAGTCAATCATTGAAATGTGTGAGCCTAATACTAAGTACAATTTGGAAAGGATATAGGTATAAATACAGTGGCCAATGTAATTATAAATATATCACGACTCACGCGTATTTAGTAATATCATTCATATAAATCGGTGTTGACACCTTAGGACCGTATTATGCGTAGTATAATATATTCAGTTATCCTATACGTATTGACCGTCCTACCTAACTAACGTTACCTATGTCCTCCCTCGTGTAGAGGTGGTGGTAGAACTAGAGGTCAATTTGGTGATCAAAGTGATGGTAGGATTGATGATCAAGGTGGCCAAGTAGGTGGTCAAGGTAGAGAGGTGAATGATGGTGTTAAGGGAGTCCCCGACTACTCAACCATCATTGCACAGCAGTTGCAGAATTTACTTCCCACTATTGTAGCCCAAGTAGGCAACCAAGGTAGAGGTCAAAGGAATGGTAGGAATCAAAAAGACGATGTCGTCAATGATAACATCTGGGGTGATGTTAGGAATGTCATTGAGAACAAAGACCATAGGGGTTGTACCTATAAAGAGTTCTTAGCTTGTAACCCAAAGGAGTATGATGGTAAGGGAGGTGCTATAGTTTATACACGTTGGATTGAGAAGATGGAGTCAGTTCAGGATATTAGTAACTCTAGAAGGTAAGAGGATTGAAAGGTATGTGTATGGCCTTGCTCCCACAAATTCAAGGAATGGTGGCAGCAACAGAGCCAAAAACCATCCAAAAGGCTGTGCAGATAGCTGACACATTGACTAATGAAGCCCTTAGGAATGGATCCATAAAAAAGAACCACGAGAAGAGAGGAAATGGGGGAGAACCTAGCAAGGATAGGAATGTGAGAGATGACAACAAAAGGACTAGGACTGGAAATGCCTTTGCTACAACCACCAACCCTATTGAGAGAGAGAACACGGGTACGGTACCCAAGTGTAACACCTGTAATACTTACCATCCACCTAGGCGCCTTGTCACACATGTTTTAACTATAATCGCCCAAGTCATTTTGCTAAGGATTGTAGAGTGGTGCCTAGGAATGTGAACCACATCAATGCTAGAAACCCAACTGCTAGGGCCTGTTACGAGTGTGGTAGTAACGATCATATCAAGTCAGCTTGTCCTAGGTTGAATCGAACACAAGGTCCAAGAGGGAACCGTCCAAACCAAGCTTTAACTAATAATGGGGGTTAGGGTCGTGGGAACCAAGGGAACCAGGCAAGAGGAAAGGCATTCATGTTGGGAGCAAAGGAGGCTCGCCAGGTCCCGAACATCGTGACAGGTACGTTTACTTTAAATGATCAATATATAACACCCTGTGTTTTAGGGTCATTTACGATGTCAATAAAATCACTATGTATTTTTAGTATTGTACGCGTTTGCTTTTAATCGTAATCGTTAAGTTAAATCGCGTAAACTAAAAATGATCATTTAATGTAAAAGGGCATCAAACAATTAAATGTTTACATCAAGCAATTGTTAAGTAATTATTTTAAGGATAATGATTAACTTTGTTCATTTTATTTTATTGGTTACGTAAATTGTTTACGTTTCGCAATAAATTGCGTTTAGGCATTCTCGGAATCACCAAAATTAACCTACGCTTCAACAAATAACCATTATTATTTCTAATGATCAAAGTTTTCATAAAACTTTACCCATGGTTGTAATGTATGTCATCCCATATAGAATAAATAAGCCAAGACTTATACATTTCAAAGTCATACACTTTAAATAAAAACTACACTTTCTCATTTACATACAACTTATAAATTCAAAGTGATACTTTCATTTTATGCAAGAAATTTAGCTTGTAAACATAATCCTTGAATTCATGGGATCATGTCCACATTAGGAAGCATAGAAACACTAGAATTAAATATGGAACATGTGCTAGTAAGAGTTAGTGAAGACTAACTTGTGACTAGTGGTTTTGACCACTAGTCATCCCTATTTTACTCATTGTTCCCCTCTCCCTCATTGACCATTTGGTCTTATAGTCTTTGTTTTATCATTTAGCTAGTCCTTGATACATATAAGTCTTGCACTAGTATGAGATAAACCCACACTTCACTTCATTTATAAAAAAAATCAAAACCTATTCTCTCTTTCTCTCTTAATAAGCCACGGCTCACCCCTTATTTTACAAACAATCCATACAAAATTTATATAACACATTTACAAGTATTCCTACACTATATCTAAGCTATACCAAAGAAGTTTAAAGGCTTGGTTAACCCTTTACAAGGATTGAAGCAAGAAAAGGAAAGCTAGGGTTTCTTTAAAGGATTAGGGTTTTCAAGTCTTGAAAACCTTGGGTAAATATCTAAACAAGGGTTTAGATATTGTGGTCTACCATATCACATCATTATAAGGTTATCTAAATTTCTTAATGACTTTACATTTATCATTTTATGTATATATAAGTTCTATGTAGCAAATCACCATTTAGGATACTTTTGAACATGTAAAATGGATTTTTACTTATGATCATTGTTTTATGAACTTTGACATATGTTATGTTGTTGGTAATATCATGTTATCATGGGATTATAAGTGTTGTACAATGTTGGTTTAAGTGTGAAAAGTATACGCATAAACTAGTTAATTAAAAGTTACTTAAGAAAGATTATGATTTATAAGTGTTGTTAAGGACTTGTTATCTTGGACACTTGGACAATTTATGGACTAATGGGCATTATAACATATAAGACATAGGATATAAAGAGTTATGAAAGACTTGTGGTACTTTATTAAGTGGAAAAGTATATAAAACATGTGTATATAATGAATTATATAAAAGATATAAAAGGGCTGTTTTGATTCGAATTCGAAATAGTAGGTTTAACATTTTTAATAAATAGTACATTTCATGATGATTCCAAAAAGATAAGAAACTCAAAAAACGGATTAATAACGAGGAAGACACGTAGTTTACAAGTTATACGTTAATTAAACGCGTTATAAAACAAATTTTATAAAAACAAGTTATAAAATACTTCTGATATATAAAGTTTATTATTTTTCACATATAGCACTTATTTTTAGGATTCCAAACATTTTGAATCATAATTTTTGGATCAATAACGAAGGAGTTATGAATTACGCGAGTTTATATACTTAAATGTATAAAAATACTTTTATAAAACTATTTTTATAAAAGTTACTGATCATCTCAGACATGAACATTTTGAAAACACCATTAATATGATATAACTTTTAATAACAAAGATGTGCTCGAAAGAATCGCTAAAAACTGAGCTATAACAAATAAAATACGACATTTATGGGTTTTACGATAACTAAATCTATAAAAATAATTTTATAAACAGTTATGAACAGTAAAAGTACTGTTCACCAGTAGGTCAAAAATATGAAAATGTAATATTTTGATAACTCGTCTTAATACAAAAGCGTGCACGTAAGAAACGGGCTTAAAACGATAAAGTTACGTCGTTTTTAATAATGAACTATTTATAAACGTTTTAACTTTATAAATATGATTTCACAAACGCAATTAGATGGTGACGTAGCTATATAGAATTGTATATGGTAGTAGTTAATCAATGTTATTAGTACTTATACGACCTATATTGGATTAGGTTGCATTCCGTCATTTCCGTGACACATTTTCTGTTGTATTTGGATTATCATTAACTCAAGGTGAGTTCATAGCCCCACGTTTTACATTTTAATGATTTACAAGTTTTGGGGTGAGAAACATATGCATGTTTTACAATTGGACGCAAGTGGACATTTCACATTTACGATTACGTGTTTGCCTAAGTAGCGATAACCCATCTGAGCCCATTATCATGAACTGTCAATTACTGTTGTGAGCGCGAATGTTATAAATAGATCTATTGGGATTGACATCCCCGTTCGGGTGATTAGCTATCACTGGACAAACGAACGTATACCATGTCGGACATAGGATGTTGCGGGTTAGAACATCATCACGGGCAATGTTGGCAATTTATATTGCATTTCATACATGTCGAGCTTCAGTGTCATGAGCTTAGGAAAATGTAATTACATTTTATGATGTTTGCATCTGTTGCATTATCATGGGGAAATCTTGCGGTCCTACACTATACATTTTATAAACCTATGAATTCACTCAACAATATGTTGACGTTTTAAGCAATGTTTTTCAGGGGATCAATAAGGCACGAGGATACATTGGTGATTTTGAACATGTGAAGCTTCGGGCTTTTGTAACAAACAATCTGTTAAATCCAATGTATCAGTTTTAAATGGCTTTTAATGGTCGTTCTTATATATATCTTGTGTTATTGATCTATGAAGTACCACCCCCAACCTATATTTCGCTGCGACCCAATTTGGGGGTGTTACAGATTGGTATCAAGAGCCAAGAAGATATAGGAGAACCAGGTCATTTTGTTTTTATTTTGACACTTACTCATACCATCTTTTCAACTTGACATTCAATAACAAAGGGTTGGGATTTTCACGGGTCATATATACATACACTAGTTATTGCATTAGTTGGTTAGACTAGATGCACTTAGGATGGATATACATGTTATGGTATAAATGTATATTACTATAAGAGTCTTATATTAAATAGTTATATAAGTTATTTTTGATTTTCAGATACTATGATGTCGGATTCTAAGGATTCTATAGTTACATACACTGCTGTATCCAGTCCATTCGGAGGGTTGTCAGACATCGGATCTCCGAGGGTCGATAGACCACCCATGATGCCAAAGGATCCATATGCATATGTGGTAGCTGCTTTTTAGGCCCCACCATCTCCTGATTACGTGCCGGGTCCTGAGTACCCACCTTCACCAGAGTTTTGTTCCGGAGCCTTTATACCCGGAGTTCATACCACCAGAGGATGAGATACTTCCAGCTGAGGAGCAGCCACTACCTGTTGCTGTCTCGCCTACTGCTAATTCACCAGGCTATGTTCCTGAGTCGGATCCTGAGGAGGATCCGGAGGAGGATGATGATGAGGACCCTAAGGAGGATCTTGCTGATTATCCTGCCGATGGAGGAGACGATGGTGATGATGAGGATGAGTCATCTAATGATGACGAGGATGAGGATGTTGATATTAAGGGGGATGAGGAGGAAGAGGAGCACCCAGCTCCTGCCCACTCTATAGTTGTTGCTTTACCAGCTGTTGATCATGCCCCATCTGCTGAGGAGAATGAGCCATTTGAGACCGATGAGTCTATGGCCACACCACCACCACATCCTGTATACCGGGTTACTGCTAGGATATCGATCCAAGATGAGCCACCTACACCATTTTGGTCTAATATGGAGGTTGCCAGTCTCCTTGCTATACCTACTCCACCACCATCACTACTTTCCCTATGGTCATCACCATTACCTCAGATTCCTTCTCCACCACTACCCCTGATACTATCACTACCCTTACCTATATCATCTCCACCACCTGCTAGTCCTATTCATTCGTTGGGTTATCGAGCTGCGATGAACCGGCTGAGAGCTGAGGCCCCGTCTACTTCCCATTCACCACTGCCACATATCATACTCTCCCACACCAGACCAGATGCACCATCATCAGGGACACCACCTTTGCATCTACTCTCTACTGACCATAGAAAAGACAGACCCAAGGTTACCTTACCTCCTCAGAAGAGGTTAGGTATCACTATTAGTCCAAGATATGAGGTAGGAGAGAGCTCGTATGCCCCCACTGCTAGACCTCCTAGAGGTTTTAAGGCAGACTATGGTTTTGTTGCTACCATAAACAGGGAGATTATGCAGGATCTAGAGAGAGATGTCAGTTATGGGATCACCGACACATGGGATGAGATGCTAGTAGACATGCTAGGGGAACCAGTGACTGATGACACAGAGTTGGGTCGACGGATGACAAAGTTTACCACTAGGGTTAGGCAAGACACAAACGAGATCTATATGAGGTTGGATGATAAGTAGTCTGAGTGGCAGCTGATGGCTAGTCAGCTCAACATGCTATATAGGGATAGGCGTGCACATGCTCCTACTGCTAGGCTTATGGTGGCTAAGGCCAGGATGTCTTGAGAGGCTTGGGGATGATCCATGGATGCGAGTGACCTTGCGCATGCAGAGGTTATGTCGTTACGTACTCAGGTGGTAGCACAGCATGCAGTGATTACAGAGCTACAGGCAGCGGACCGCAAAAGATAGGCGGCGATTACAAAGATGCTGGCGGTGGACCATAGGAGACAGGATCAGTTCATAGAGGCACCAAGACTGGTGAAGAGACTTTAGACACATATGACAGAGTTTGAGAGGCAGCAGGGACCAACTAAAGGTCCTGCACAGCCAGATGCACCAGAGGAGGTTGGTAGCAGTTCCTAGATCATGTTATGGCTAGTTATTTTGTACAACCTACTAAGTATTATGGGTAACTCCTGGCAAGTATGGCTTTAGGTTGTATATATTCTTTTATCTTGTAACCTAATCATTGTGATCATTTTGTATCTAAAGCAATCATGTATGTTTTCCAATTATATATGGAATGGTGGTATTATGTCATGTATGTAATCGAATTTATTATGAATGAATGTCGATTTAGTTACACCATTGTTAACTTCAATTCAGTTGTATATTTCACTGTGTGTTGTGATCTCTCTTTACTTATTGTGTATATGTCATGTCATGGTTATGATTTTACAAAATCTACCGGGTATTATATTTTCTTGCGATTGAAGAAAATGGCACCAAAAAGAGCCACAAGGTCAAACATAGCCCCAGAAACAACCAACACCACATCTTTCACTAATGCCCAGCTTCAGGCAATGATTAACCAAGGCGTTACTGCCACTTTGGTAGCACGTGATGCTGACTATAACACCCCATGTTTTAGAGTCATGGACGCTGTCAATAAAGCAACTATGTATTTTTAGTATTGTACGCGTTTGCTTTAAATCGTAATCGTTAAGTTAAATCACGTAAGCCAAAAATTATCGTTCAATGTAAACGGGCATCAAACAATTAAATGTTTACATGAAGCAAGTGTTAAGTAATTATTTTGAAGATAATTATTAACTTTGTTCATTTTATTTTTATTGGTTACGTAAATTTGTTACGTTTCGCGATAAAATACGTTTAGGCATACCCGGAACCACCAAAACTTTTCTACGCTTCAACAAATACCCACAT
This sequence comes from Tanacetum coccineum, assembly GCA_026074375.1. Lineage (NCBI taxonomy): Eukaryota > Viridiplantae > Streptophyta > Magnoliopsida > Asterales > Asteraceae > Tanacetum > Tanacetum coccineum. The sequence continues at coordinate 21,577 of BQNB010013584.1, forward strand.
TTATACCCAATACTCAAAAATCATAAAAATATATCATATATATCAATGTTTGGATGGATTTGGTGATATATATCCAAGAAATATCTAGAAAAACTTGCAACTTGTATTTGTAAAACACTTTTTAATTAAATCAAAAGACAATGTCATAAGAACACCATACCTAGACCATAAGGTCTTCCCTAAATTACTCATCTTGTTTATTGATCACTATTGCATCTTTTCGACTAAACTAATACACATATATACTAGTATGCATTAGATAAACACATACACAAAAACACTTGGTATAAAAGATCAAAACTCTCCCTTTTGCTCCTTATAAGCCCACGGCTCAAAACCACCTTCATACACAATCCATACAAAATTTTATACTTCATATACAAGCATACACACATCATTCCTAAGATATACTAAGGTGTTTGCAAGCCTTGGTTAACCATTTAAAAGGATTGAAAGCTAATAAAGGAGATAGGTCCTGGAATAATTAGGGTTTCATTCTGTAAGCTTGGGTTAAAGTCTAACCCAGGGATTAGTATATTTCTCATCATCATACATCAATAAAAGGTTATCTAAAAACCTTATGCTTTACTTTTAGCATTTTTAAAGAGTATAATGTTTTATTAATAGCTAAATCACCATTTAGGACTTTTAAACATGTAAAAAGAGTTTTTACTTGTAATCATGGATTTGGGCACTTTTACATATGATATTTTGTTGTTAATATCGTGATAAAATGGACATAAAAGTATTGTACCATGTTGATTTAGTGTAAAAATGGATATATACAAATTAGGGTTTTAAAAGTTTACTTAATAAGTTTCAAGTAAAAGTAGAGGCAAAATGACGTGTTAATCTTGTCATGACTTATGTTATTAATATTATATGAATACAAAAATAATGTTTATAAATAGATAGTATAACTTTTGTACAACAACTTGGTTTAATGTATAAAAAAGTTCAGTGTACACTTGTAATTAAAGTTACTTATGGAAGTTTTATGTTTCATGAGATGTATATGGCTTGTTAAATTGATAATCATGACTCAAAGTGAAAAACAAGGGAACTATGGAACACTAATAATAGGTATGACAATGATATAAAGATTTGTAAGACTTGTTAAATTTAATTAGTTGAAAAGTTATATAAAAAAAAGTATATACTTAATTATAAAAAAATCTAGCAAAGGCAGTTTGGATTCGAATTTTCATACAGTGGGTTTTACATTTTATAAAGATAATACACCCATGAATGACGATTCCAAAAAGATAAGAAACTCGAAAAACGGATTAATAACGAAAAAGATACGCTAATTACGAGTTATACGTTAATTAAACGGGTTTATAAAATAACTTTTATAAAAATTATACAAAACAGAAAGTTTGATGTTTTTAACAGATTATACACATTTCTAGGATTCCAAAATGATAAGAATCATAATTTTTCGATTAAAAACGAAGAAGTTACGGATTACGCGAGTTTACGACAATAAATACTTTTATAAAACTATTTTTATAAAAGTTACTATTCATGACAGAAACTTTTATTTTTGTAAACCTCATAAATCAATAGAACTTTCAACTACGAGAACGTGCTCGAAAGAATCGTTAAAAACGGAGCTATAACGAAGAAAATACGACATTTACGGGTTTTACGATAACAAAAACTATATAAATACATTTAGGGTCTGGTGTGAACAGTAAAAGTTACTGTTCACCAGTAGGTCCAAATTATGAAAAATTCAAATATGATAACTCCCTAAATGCGAAAGCATGGGCAAAGAAAACATCAAAATCGGCTTAAAAACACGAAAGTTATGCAGTTTTTACTAAAACGTAATCATAAAACGTTATTTAACGTATTAAAAAAAATTTTACCAAAACAATTAGATGGTTGATTAGCTAAAATAGAATGATAAATGGTAGTAGTTACACAATTGTTAGTACTTTATACTACCTTAAATTAATAGTTTGCAATCTGATATTGCTGACGACATTATCTGTGATATACTTGATGTACGCTCACTCAAGGTGAGTTCATAGCCCCATGTTTTACATGAATTGTTTTATAAGTTTTTGGTGTGAGAAACATGCAATATTTTATAATTGGACACAAGTGGTTAATTTTATATATGATTATTGTGTTTGCCTAAGTAGCGATAACCCTATTTGAGGCCCATCATCATGAAACTGACAGCGGCGCGAAAGTTAGAATAATCTAATTAGATTGACATCGCCCGTTCCTATGGATTAGCTATCACTGGGAAAACGAACGATACCATGTCGAAAACATAGGATATTTCGGTTAGAACATCATCACGAACCGGCAATGTAGGCCTTTTTTATGGTAATTCTTTAAGTCAAGCTTCATGTCAGCAGCTTAGGGGCAACGTAATTACATTTATATGATGTATGCAACATTTGCAGTATCAACATTATGGAAATCTTGTGTCCTACAATATACGATTCTATCAAACCTAATATTTACCAACATTAATGTTGACGTTCTAAAGCAATGTTTTTCAGGAATCAGTAAGCATAAGGTTCAAGGATACATTGGTGATTTTGTTATTTGGAGGTCATGCTAAAGATATGGTTGTATATGATTGGAAACACAGTGTTGAGAACCAGTATCTTTGTAATAATAACAAGGAACAAGTTAAAGCTTCGGGCTATTTGTATCTAATATTTGTTAAATCCAATGTATCAGTTTTTAAAATGACTTTTTGGTCGTTCTATATATATCTTGTGTTATTGATCTGAGAAGTAACATGCCCCAAACCCTTATTCTGCTGCGACCCAATTTGGGGGTGTTACACTGACAGAAATACGAATGGCGATGATAGCCATATTTCGGGAGCGGGTGTTAGAAGGACAGAACAAACTGCCCATGAATTTACTTACACTGACTTTCTTAAATGTCAACCATTAAACTTTAAAGGCACGGAAGGAGTTATCGGTCTATCTCAATGGTTTGAAAGAATGGAGTCTGTTTTCCACATCAGTAATTGTACATTTGAGAATCAAGTCAAGTTTGCTACTTACACTCTCCATTCAGTTGCTTTAACATGGTGGAACACCCATGTCAAGACAGTCGGTCATGATGCCGCTTACGGTATGCCTTGGAAAACACTCATGAAAATGATGACTGACAAATACTATCCTGGAAATGAAATCAAGAAACTAGAAATGAAGATTTGGGATCTGAAGGTGAAGGGTGCTGACTTGACAAGTTATACCCAACCCTTTCAGGAATTGGCTTTGTTATACGAGAGGATGTTTCCCAAAGAATCTGATAAAATTAAAAAATATGTTAGTGGTCTTCCCGACATGATTCATAGGAGTGTAGTGGCGTCTAAACCAAAGACAATGCAAGATGCAGTTGAAATCGCAACCGAGCTAATGGATAAGAAAATCCACACTTTTGCTGAATGCTAGACAAAGAGTAAAAGGAAGTTTGAGGACACCTCAAGGAACACTCAGAACCAGCAACAACAATAGAACAAGAGGCAAAACACTCGCAGGGCTTATACTATAGGGACTGGTGAAAAGAAATAATATGGGGGATCTAAACCCTTATGCTCAAAATGCAACTATCACCACGATGGTCCATGTGCTCCCAAATTCCACAAATGCAACAAAGTTTGCCATTTTGCCCGTGACTGTAGGAGTATGGCAAATGCCAATAATGCTAACAACCAGAAGGGCACTGGGTCAAGTCAGAAGCCTACTTGCTATGAGTGTGGAGTTCAGGGACATTTTAAGAGGGAATGTCCAAAGCTGAAAAACAAAAACAACCGTGGTAACCAAGTTGGAGGTGGCAATGCTCCAGCCAAAGTGTATGTGGTAGGGCATGCGGGGACAAACCCAAACTCCAACGTCATGACGGGTACATTCCTTTTAAACAACCGCTATGCTTCTATCTTATTCGATACTGGTGCCGATAGGAGTTTTGTGTCTACTGCATTTAGCTCCCAAATTGATATCACACCAACTGCATTAGATCACTATTATGACGTTGAACTAGCCGACGGGAGAATAATTGGGTTGAACACTATCCTTAGGGGTTGTACATTAAATATCCTGAACCACCCATTCAACATAGACTTAATGCCCATAGAACTTGGTAGTTTCGACGCTATAATTGGTATGGATTGGTTGCAAAAGTACCAAGCAATCATTGTGTGTGCCAAGAAAATCGTTCGTATCCCATGGGGAAATGAAACTCTAATCGTTCACCATGACGGAAGCAACCGGGGACAGGAGGCTCTTCTGCACATTATCTCGTACACCAAAACACAAGAATACATGCTAAAAGGATGTCCAGTCTTTTTGGCAAACTTTAATATAAAGGAGACGAAAGACAAGTCGGAGAAGAAGTGACTTGAGGACATACCAATCGTCCAGGATTTTCCTGATGTATTCCCTGAGGACTTGTCGGGTCTTCCTCCGACTCGACAAGTGGAATTTCAAATCGATTTGATACCTGGTGCTGCACCCGTAGCCCGGGCACCTTATCGATTGGCACCTTCTGAAATGAAAGAGTTGTCGGAGCAACTGAAAGAACTATCTGACAAAGGCTTTATAAGACCCAGTTCTTTACCCTGGGGAGCTCCGGTCTTGTTTGTCAAGAAGAAGGACGGATCGTTTTGAACGTGCATTGATTATCTGGAATTGAATAAACTGACGGTGAAGGAACCTTTTATCCGCACCTAGAATGATAATTTATTGATCAGCTTCAAGGACGTGTGTCAACTCAAAGATCGACCTAAGGTCGGGTTAACACCACTGAGGGTTCAAGAAAAGACATTCCGAAACCTGCTTTCAGAGACCCGTTACGGCCATTATGAATGTTCAGAGTTATGCCCATTAGGATTGACAAACGCACCTACCGAGAATCACAGGTACCTTATAATTCGAGTTGCAAACCATATCTGGATAAATTCGTAATTGTCTTTATTGACGATATTCTGATATATTCTAAGAACAAGCAAGAACATGAAGAGAACCTTAAGTTAATCTTAGAGTTGCTTAAAAAAGAGGAGTTGTATGCCAAATTTTCCAAGTGTGAGTTTTGGATTCCTAAGTTACAGTTCCTCAGTCATGTGATTGACAGCCAGGGTATTCACGTGGACCCCGCCAAGATCGAATCCATTAAAGATTGGGCATCTCCTAAGTCACCAACGGAGATTCGTTAATTTTTAGGTCTTGTTGGGTATTATTGAAGATTCATCGAAGGATTTTCGAAGATTGCCAAACCAATGACCAAGCTTACTCAAAAGAAGGTCAAGTTTGAGTGGGGTGATAAACAAGAAATAGCATTCCAACAGTTAAAGCAGAAGTTGTGTAGTGCACTAATTCTGGCTTTACCTGAAGGAAGCGAAGATTTTATCGTATACTACGATGCTTCGATCAAAGGTTTGGGCATTGTGTTGATGCGAAGAGTGAAGGTGATTTCTTATGCATCACGCTAATTGAAAATTCATGAGAAGAACTATACGACTCATGATTTGGAACTTCGAGCGGTAGTGTTTTCTCTGAAACTCTAGAGACACTATTTGTATGGAATCAAGTGTATGGTGTTCACGAATCACAAAAGTCTACAACATATTCTTAATCAAAAGGAGCTGAATATGAGGCAACACCGTTGGTTAGAATTGCTTAGTGATTACGATTGCGAGATTCTTTATCACCCAGGGAAAGCAAATGTTGTCGCTGATGCCTTGAGCAGGAAGGAACGAGAGCCACCATTAAAGGTTCGAGCCTTAGTAATGACTATAGGTTTGAATCTACCTAAACAAATTTTGGATGCTCAGACTGAAGCATGGAAACCAGAGAACATCAAGAACGAAGATGTTGGAGGTATCTTGCTTGAAAATTCTAAGGATCCAGAGAAATTTAGAATGGAAAAGTTAGAACCCCATACGGATGGAACTCTATGCTTTAATGGCAGGAGTTGGTTACCATGTTATGGCGATTGAGGACTGTGATCATGCACGAGTCCCACAAGTCAAAATACTCTATCCATCCCGGTTCTGACAAGATGTATCAGGACATGAAGAAGCTATATTGGTGGCCCAATATGAAAGCCGACATCACCACCTATGTTAGTAAATGTCTGACGTGTGCCAAGGTCAAGGCAGAACATCAAAGGCCATCAGGATTGTTGGTACAACCCGATATACCTCAATGGAAGTGGGACAACATCACTATGGATTTTGTTATGAAGCTTCCTAAGTCGTCACAAGGCTACGACACCATTTGGATGATTGTTGACAGACTCACTAAGTCTGCAACCTTTTTACCGATGAGGGAAACTGATCCTCTAGAGAAACTGGAATGATTGTGCCTAAAGGAAGTGGTCATGAGGCATGGAATCCCTGTCTCAATTTTATGTGATCATGACCCTAGATTCACATCACATTTCTGGAGGTCACTTCAGAAAGCTTTGGGTACTAACCTGGACATGAGTACTGCATATCATCCACAGACTAACGAACAAAGCGAGAGGAATATTCAAACCCTAGAGGATATGTTGCGTGCTTGTGCGATCGACTTTGGAAAGGGTTGGGTTAACCATTTACCATTAGTCGAGTTCTCATATGACAATAGCTATTACGCTAGCATCAAGGCTGCACCATTTGAAGCACTTTATGGTCGAAAGTGTCGTTCACCTGTGTGTTGGGCAGAGGTTGTACAAGTGCAACTCACTGGTCTTGAATTAGTTTAAGAAACAACCGAGAAGATCATCTAGATCAAGCAAACAATGCAAGTTGCCCGTGATAGGCAAAAGAGTTACGCCGATTTAAAGCGTAAGCCGATGGAATTCTAAGTTAGGGATAAAGTTATGCTTAAAGTTTCACCTTGAAAGGGGTTGTACGTTTTGGCAAACGGGGGAAGTTAAACCATGGGTACGTTGGACCATTCAAGGTGTTAAAAAGGTTGGATCCGTTGCATACAAGCTTTAGCTTCCTGAAGGGCTGAGCAAGGTTCACAATACGTTTCATGTATCCAACCTAAAAAAGTGCTATGCCGACGAACCATTATCTGTTCCGTTAGATGGACTACATTTTGATGACAAGCTTTAATTCGTCGAGGAACCGGTTGAAATCATGGATTGTCAAGTCATACAGTTAAGGGCAAAGCCACATTCTAATAATCAAGGTTCGATGGAACTCCGGGAGAGGTCATGAGTTCACATGGGAACGCGAAGATCAATTCAGGAAGAAATATCCACACCTCTTCACAAAGACCGCACCGTCGTCAAGTGTCGCGTCTTAAGCCTTGAGGACAAGGCTCACTTAACGGGGGGAGAGTATAACACCCAGAGTTTTATTATGACGTCAATAAATTCACTATGTATTTTTAGTATTGTACGCGTTTGCTTTTAAATCGTAATCGTTAAGTTAAATCGTGTAAGCTAAAAATTATCGTTCAATGTAAACGGGCATCAAACAATTAAATGTTTACATCAAGCAAGTGTTAAGTAATTATTTTGAGGATAATTATTAACTTTGCTAATTTTATTTTTATTGACTGCGTAAAGTGTTTACGTTTCGCGATAAAATACGTTTAGGCATTCCCGAAACCACCAAAACTTTTCTACGCTTCAACAAATACCTACGATTATACCCAATACTCAAAATTTACAAAAATATATCATACATATACATCTATAACCGGATTTGATACCAAAAAATCAAAGAAATATATAATTTTCTTCCAACTTGCATTGTACATTCACCAACTAATAAATCCTTAAGACTTTTACAAGGACTTCACCATACCTTGACCATAAGACTTCCCTAAATCACTCCTCTTGTCTTGGACTTCTTACATGCATCTTTGACTAGCTTATTTTACATATAAGGACTTATACTAGAAGGAATACACACACAACTCATTTCCTTAAGTGTAAAACACAAAAATCCTCTCCCTTTTTGCCCTCTAACCCACGGCCAAACACCAAACTCATAAAAAATCCATATCAAACTCATTTAAAACACTTACACACATTCCTACATGATATCTAAGATAACCTAAGGTGATTTGAAGGTTTGGTTTAAGGTTTACAAGGGTTAATTAAGCAAGAAGCAAGATTAGGGTTTCATTGGTTTTTTAGGGTTTTCAAGACTTGCAAGTTAGGGTTTGGTTGCTAAACAAGGGTTTAGCTTTTGTTGTTCATCACCACACATCACATTAAGGTCATCTAAAACTCTTTATGTCTTTACATTTATCATTTTATGTATATATAAGTTCTATGTAGCAAAATCACCATTTAGGATACTTTTAAACATGTAAAATGGATTTTTTACTTATGATCATTGTTTTATGAACTTTTACATATGTTATGTTGTTGGTAATATCATGTTATAATGGGATTATAAGTGTTGTACAATGTTGGTTTAAGTGTGAAAAGTATATGTATAAACTAGTTAATTAAAAGTTACTTAAGAAAGTTTATGATTTATAAGTGTTGTTAAGGACTTGTTATCTTGGACACTTGGACAAAGTATGGACTAATGGACATTATAACATATAATACATAGGATATAAAGAGTTATGGAAGACTTGTGGTACTTTATTAAGTGGAAAAGTATATAAAACAAGTGTATATAATGAATTATATAAAAGATATAAAAGGGCTGTTTTGATTCGAATTCAAAACAGTGGGTTTAACATTTTTATAAAATAGTACGTCTTATGACGATTCCAAAAAGGTAAGAAACTCGAAAAATGGATTAATAACGAGGAAGACACGTAGTTTACAAGTTATACATTAATTAAACGCATTATAAAAGAAATTTTATAAAATCAAGTTATAAAATACTTCTGATATATAAAGTTTATTATTTTTCACAAATAGCACTTATTTTTAGGATTCCAAAACATTTCGAATCATAATTTTTGGATCAATAACGAAGGAGTTATGAATTACGCGAGTTTATATACTTAAATGCATAAAAATACTTTTATAAAACTATTTTTATAAAAGTTATTGTTCATCTCAGACATGAACATTTTGAAAATACCATTAATATGATAGAACTTTTAATAACAAAGATGTGCTTGAAAGAATCGCTAAAAACGGAGCTATAACGAATAAAATACGACATTTACGGGTTTTACGATAACTAAATCTATAAAACTAATTTTATAAACTGTTATGAACAGTAAAAGTACTGTTCACCAGTAGGTCAAAAATATGAAAATGTAATATTTTGATAACTCGTCTTAATACGAAAGCGTGGACGTAAGAAACGGGCTTAAAACGATAAAGTTACGTCGTTTTTAATAATGAACTATTTATAAACGTTTTAACTTTATAAATACGATTTCACAAATGCAATTAGATGGTGATGTAGCTATATAGAATTGTATATGGTAGTAGTTAATCAAAGTGCTTAGTACTTATACGTCCTATATTGGATTAGGTTGCATTCCGTCATTTCCGTGATGCATTTTCTGTTGTATTTGGATTATCATTAACTCAAGGTTAGTTCATAGCCCCACGTTTTACATTTTAATGATTTACAAGTTTTGGGGTCAGAAACATATGCATGTTTTACAATTGGACGCAAGTGGACGTTTCACATTACGATTATGTGTTTTCCTAAGTAGCGATAACCCATTTGAGACCATTATCATGAACTGTCAATTATTGTTATGAGCGCGAATGTTATAAATAGATCTATTGGGATTGACATCCCCGTTCGGGTGATTAGCTATCACTGGAAAAACAAACGTATACCATGTCGGACATAGGATGTTGCGGGTTAGAACATCATCACGGGCAATGTTGGCAATTTATATTGCATTTCATACATGTCAAGCTTCAGTGTCATGAGCTTAGGAAAACGTAATTACATTTTATGATGTTTGCATATGTTGCATTATCATGGGGAAATCTTGCAGTCCTACACTATACATTTTATAAACATATGAATTCACTCAACAATATGTTGACGTTTTAAGCAATGTTTTTTAGGGGATCAATAATGCATGAGGTGCAAGGGATACATTGGTGGTTTTGATTTGGATATCATGCATTATATATTTTGTCACATTAAATTTTGTATATCTGTTATGGGCTAGAGATCATTGTATTTTGAACAAGTGAAGCTTCGGGCTTTTGTAACAAACAATTTGTTAAATCCAATGTATCAGTTTTAAATGGCTTTTAATGGTCGTTCTTATATATATCTTGTGTTATTGATCTATGAAGTACCACCCCCAACCCATATTTCGCTGCGACCCAATTTGGGGGTGTTACACAATATGCCACTACCTTATTTGACTCTTATGCCGACTATAGTTTTGTTTCCACTACCTTCATACCTCTGTTAGACATAGAGCCTAGTGATTTAGGTTTCAGTTATGAGATTAAGATAGATAGCGGGCAGCTAGTAAAAATTGATAAGGTCATTAAGGGTTGCAAACTACGAATAGATGGTCATGTGTTTGACATTAACTTGATACCCTTTGGGAGCGGGAGTTTTGATGTGATCATAGGAATAGATTGGTTGTCTGACCATAAGGCTGAGATAATTTTTCATGAGAAAGTAGTAAGGACACCACTACTAGATGGCAAGGTGCGTAGAGTATTAGGAGAATAACCAGAATAGAAGGTGAGACAGTTAATGAGTGCTAAGGCTAAATAGAATAAACAAGAAGAGATAGTGGCAGTGAGAGATTATCCTGAGGTATTCCTGGATGATCTATCTAGATTGCTGCCTGTTCGAGAAATCGAGTTTTGGATTGAGTTAGTCCCTGGAGCAATGTCGGTTGCAAAGTCTCCCTGTCGTTTGGCACCTTCTGAATTGGGGGAGCTGTCTACACAACTCAAGGAACTCAAGGATAAAGTTTTCATTCGACCAAGCTCATCGCCTTGGGGAGCACCAATATTGTTTGTTAAGAAAAAGGATGGATCCTTTAGGATGTGTATTGATTATAGAGAGTTGAACAAGTTGACCATCAAGAATCGTTATCCACTCCTTAGGATTGATGACTTATCTGACCAACTTCAAGGATCACAGTACTTCTCTAAGATAGACCTTAGGTCCGGATACCATTAGCCAAGAGTGCACAAGGATGGCATTCTAAAGACTGCGTTTAGAACTGGTTATTGACTATTCGAGTTCACATTAATGCCCTTTGGTCTGACTAACACACCGGCGGTATTTATTGATCTAATGAACTGAGTATGTAGGCCGTATCTAGACAATTTTGTGATACAATACATTGATGATATCTTGATTTACTCTAAGACATGGGAAGAGCATGAAGTGCATATAGGGTTAGTCTTAGAATTACTAAAGGAGGAGAAACTGTATGCTAAGTTTTCCAAGTGCGAATTCAAGTTGCGAGAGGTATAGTTTCTTGGACATGTGATTAATGGAGATGGTATTCATGTAGACCCTAGTAAGATTGAAGCTGTGAGGAATTGGATAGCCGCTAGAACTCCGTTTGAAGTTCCACTATAACATAAAGTGGATTTGGCTACACCAAAAAGTGTGACGATATACATATAGTCACACATGATTTTTCGAGTGTGTGTGACTAAAGGTTGTGTGACCGTAGGGTACCTACGATCACATTTTTGAGTTAGTGGTCATATCCATTAAAAACAGTGACCAAAACCTTAACATGTGTGACTAATTAGGTACAAATTTAGTTGGATTAATCAGTATTAGTGACTGTAAACACTGTATAGTCACACAAAGCATGTTTTTTATTTATTTAGTCACATACAATTAAGCATAAAGTGGCCAAAAGTGTTAATAAGTGTGACCATATGGTGTTTAAAGTGAAGTAAAAGTGTATTTTGTGTGACTATTGTTCATCCAATAGCCACATGAATTTTATGTTTGTGTGTCCTTTTGTAATATTTAGTCACACAAAGCATGTTTTTTTGGGTATTTAGTCACATACTATTAAGCATAAGGTGACCAAAAGTGTTAATAAGTGTGACCATATGGTGTTTAAAGTGAAGTAAAAGTGTATTTTGTGTGACTATTGTTTGTGTATTGTTCATCAATGGTAACATGAATTTTATGTTTGTGTGGCTTTTGTAATATTTAGTCAACAAAGCATGTTTTTTAGGGTATTCTAGTCCATAACATTAAGCATTTAAAGTCACAAAAAGTGTTCATAAGTGTGACATATGCACTTTTAAAGTGAAGGAAATGTGTTTATTTTGTGTGACTATTGATCATCAATGTACCACATGAATTTTATGGTTGTGTGCCTTTGATATTTTGTCACTACAATGAATGTTTTTTTTGGGTATTTTGTCACATACAATTGAGCATAAAGTAAGCACAAAAGTGTTAATAAGTGAGACCATATTCGTTTTAAAAGTGAGGAACATATGTATTTTGTTCAGACTATTTGATAATCCAATTGCCACATGAATTTATTGTTGTGCTGCCTTTGTAATTATTTAGTCACGATCAACTGTTTTTCTAGTTATTTTGGTCACATTACAAATTAAGCATAAAGTGACCAAAAGAATGTTAATAAGTGTGACCATATGTGTTTAAAGTGAAGAAATGTGTATTTGTGTGACTATTGATCATGCCAATGGCCAATGATTTTTTATGTTTGTGAGGCTTTTGTAATATTTAATAAATAAAGAATATTTTGTTTTGGGTATTTAGTCACATAAAAATTAAGCATAAGTGACAAAAGTGTTAAATACGTGTGACCAATATGCTATTTAAAGTGACAGAAATGTGTATTTGGTTAGTGGACTATGATATCTAATGGTACAACATGATTATTATGTTTATGTGGCCTTTTGTAATATTTAGTCAACAAAGATGGTTTTTTTTTTGTATTTAGTCAATCCAATTAAGTATAAAGTCGGCCAAAGGTTAATAAGTGTGAACATATAGGTGTTTATACGGTCCTTGGTCAGGCGTTTTAGACCAATTCGGTCTCGGTCCGGTCCGGTCTTGGCCGGTCCGGTCCGGTTTTAGACCGATGCTCACCCCTACCTTAGAGAAAGTGAAGTGAGACAAACACAAAACTGAGCAAATATTAAGCATTAGATAATAAGCAATAAGCTAGCTTAATAATAAGCTAATCTAAAAACTACTATTTTTATTAATTAAAATTGTAAACTTTTTATAAACTAAAACTATATTTAATAATGAAAACTTTTATTAAAAAAACTTTAGCTTAAAAATAAGTTGCACCAAAAAAGCTTTAAACCAAAGAAACTACAACTTATTTAGTTTTGCTAAATTTGAAATTTTAAAAGTGAAACAAGTTGAAAATAAGCAGAGGGAGAAAAAGCCACAGTTTAATAAGTAGTTTCTATAAGCACTCTTTAAGCTACTAGCCAAAAACAATGAAGCTTAAACTTCTATATTAAAAAGGAAATGCATAACATTAACGAATAAGTTACTCTGGCAAGATGGTAACCCGCTTGACTTCCGTAAGGGAGATCGCGGATTCAATTCTCGCTGGGGGTGTAACATCCTTTTTTATTTTCTTGTTTTTATTCTGAGTTAAACCAAACACCCCTTATCAGCCTATAAACACTCTTTAAACACCAAAAACCATTAAACATCAAAAACCTTTTGAATCCCATAACCTAGTAAAAAATCCCAATTTCCCCCTACAGTCCAAATTACTAAAGATCCAAGAAATCTACGGCTAGGAATATCGGCTGGTGGTCTGCATTTTTATGGCAGTATGTTGTCTCTGCGTGTTTGGCTTTGGGTTTGCACGTTTTGCTCTTTAAGAATGTTTGGTGTTTTGGGGTTGCAGCTTGGTACAACTTATATAGTCGAATAAGCTACTTCCTAGCTTATTCAATTTGGGCTTAAGCTCATAAACTGATTAATTCTACTTATTAAACTGCTTACTCTCGGCTTTAAAACTGCTTATTAAATCTGCTGATAAGCTAATATAGATAAGGGGTGTTTGGTTTTCAAAATAAAAAAAATTAAAAAGGAATCACGCCCAACGAGAATCGAACCCGCGACCTCCAAGATAGAGGTTAAGCGGGTTACCATCTCAGCCAGGCAACCTATTCATCATAGGAAGAAGAATAGATTAATTTATGCTTAATATATTTCTATTATAAAACTAGATTAGCTTTGGCTTAATCACATTTGGGATATATAGTTTCGAGTTTAGCTTTTTTTTAAAACCTAAAAGTAGTTTAGGCTTAATAACGTGATCATATGTACTGGTTTTTTGCTACACTTAAATAATGTGGGACAAAACTTGAGTCCATGATTTAGACACATAAACAAACACTTCATGTGACCATATATGACATTATGAATTTAGACACACAAACACTCAATGTCACTAATATAAAATTTAATGATAACCGATTTCACATTTTGCTCTAAATAATAGCCACATGAATACTTCACGATGTGACTATTATGAATATATTGGTCACATATAATCACCTTAAATGTGGCCATAAACATAATTCAGTCACACATTTGTGATATGTTGTGGCTATTGTAAAGGCATATAGTCACATGATCGTGCTAGAAATAAATGTGACTATACACATTAGCTTTTGGCAAGCTAACACAAACTAAACTTTAAACAAACATATTTAGTTACGTGACCATATGTACTGGATTTTGGCTACATTTAAATAATGTGTGACCAAAAGTTTAGTGTGACCATTTATGGCATTTGGTTACACTGTTCAAGTGTGTGACATATATTTATCACTATTTATATGTATATCGTGACTAATGTTTCAACCATACTTTTCATTTGTCACGCATTCCAAATTCATATGTGGCTAAATAATTAGCAAAAGATAGCAGTCACCTTCAAATCATGTGTGACAAAACTTAACCGTATGATTTAGACACATAAAAAATTCTTTCATGTGACCATATATTCCATTTGGTCACAGTGTTCAAGTGTGTGACATATATTTATCACTAGTTATATGTATATCGTGACTAATGCTTCAAGCTTACTTGTATTTGTCACGCGTTCCAAATTTATAAGTGGCCAAATAATCAGAAAAAAAGTTACCAGTTACCTTTAGCAACATAAATGTTCGAATGTGTGGCAATACAGTTCTAATGGTCACACGATCAAAATTTCATGTATGGCTAATTAGTAAATGTTGTCTATTTTGGTACCTTTAGCCACATAAATATGTGAATGTGTGGTCGTTCCATTTTGCCCATGTGTGACTAAATCTCAGATTTGTACTAGTGTTCGTTCATTCTTAGGATCGGCATGGTATTACCGTAGATTCATTGAGAACTTTTCTAAGATAGCTAAGCCACTTACTGTCTTGACTAAAAAAAGTAAGACCTACAATTGGGGTGAGAAGCAAGAGAACGCATTTCAAACCTTGAAGGATAAGTTGTGTAATGTACCTGTTCTAGCTCTCCCTGATGGACCAAAGGATTTTGTGGTATGTTGCAATGTGTCTGGTTTAGGACTAGGTTATGTGTTGATGCAAAGAGGTAAGGTGATAGCTTATGCATCTAGGCAGTTGAAAGTCCATGAGAAGAATTACACCACCCATGATTTGGAACTGGGTGCGGTTGTGTTTGCACTTAAGATTTGGAGATATTATTTGTATGGTACAAAGAGTGTCATATATACTGATCATAAGAGTCTCTAACATATCTTTAGTCAAAAGGAACTAAACATGCGATAGCGTCGCTGGATACAGCTTTTTAGTGATTATGACTATGAAGTTCGCTACCATCCTGGTAAGGCGAATGTAGTAGCTGATGCACTAAGTAGGAAGGAGAGGGTGAAACCTAAGAGAGTTCGAGCTATGAATATGACCTTTCAATCGAGTATTAAGGGTAGGATACTAGCGGCTCAGGAAGAGGCATCTGATGAGTCTGCGAGATTACAGAAAGGACTAGATGAGATGATAGAACGTAGGGGTGATAGAGCATTGTATTACTTGGATCAAATATGGGTTCCTTTAAAGGCTGATGTGAGAACCCTGATAATGGACGAAAGATAATAAGTCGATAGTAACTCTGTCACCAGAGCTGATAAGATCTTTGTACATGACCTTAGTCGCATAGGTATTGGTGGCTGAGAATGAAGAAAGATATAGCGGTGTATGTTAGTAGGTGTTTGACCTGTTTGAAGGTTAAGGTTGAACATCAGAGGCCGTTAGGCTTACTGCATTGACCTAAAATCCCTGAATGGAAATGGGAGGGGATAGAAATGGATTTTGCTACAACGTTACCAAGGACAAGTAGTGGGCATGATACAATTTAGGTCATTGTGGACCGATTAACTAAGTATGTTCATTTTCTACCAATGCATGAGGGTCATAAGATGGATAGGTTGGTTAGACTCTATCTGAATGAGATTATTGCTAGGCACGGTGTACCGATCTCGATCATATCTGATCGTGATAGACGAATTACATCAAGGTTTTGGCAGTTAATGCAAGAGGCATTAGGAACTCGGTTGGACATGAGTACGGCTTACCACCCTTAGACCAACGGTCAGAGTGAGCATACTATTCATACTTTGGAATACATGCTTAGGGCATGCGTCTTAGACTTCGAGGGAAGTTGGGATGTTCATTTTCCATTAGTTGAGTTTTCATATAACAATAGTTATCATTCTAGTGTGTGGTGTGCACCATTTGAAGCCTTGTATGGTAGGAAGTGTTGATCACCGATTATGTGGGCAGAAGTTAGGGAAGGACATATGATAGGGCCTGAGTTAGTGCAAGAAACCACTAAGAAGATCTCGCAGATTAAGGATAGACTTAAGGCTGCGCGTGATCGCTAGAAAAGTTATGCCGATAAGAGGAGGAAGCCTCTAGAGTTTAGTGTAGGTGACTATGTCTTGCTCAAAGTATCACCTTTGAAAGGTGTGGGACGCTTGGGAAGAAGGGGAAAATAGCACCTAGATTTGTTAGGCCTTTTGAGATTGTTAAGAAGGTAGGTCTTGTAGCCTATAGACTTAGACTACCTGAGGAAATGAATTGTGTTCATGACATGTTCTACGTGTCAAACCTTAAGAAGTGTTTGGCTGATCCAACATTACAAGTGCCTTTGTATGTGATCCAAGTTGATGCTAAGTTGAATTTTGTAGAAAAGCCTGTGGAAATCTTGGAACGAGAGTTCAAGAAGTTGAAGCGGAGTAGAATTGCCATCGTCAAGGTTTGGTGGAATTCGAAACGTGGACTTGGATTCACGTAGGAGCGTGAAGATCAGATGAAACTTAAGTATCCGCGTCTCTTTAGTGCTGATAGTAGTTGAATTTTAGGGGCGAAATTCTTTTAATAGGGTAGAATGTAACCCTTGCCCTTTTTGTGTTTTGAATATTCTAATTTAGTCCTTTGACTATTTGATGTTTGTTAGTTTTATTATAATATGTAACTTGTTGACGATGGCGAATTTATGATATTGAGGTATTTTATGGTTATATGGTGTATAATAATCCTTTTTAGAGGGTATTATTATGTTATTTATGTTCCGAGTGGTTTGACCCGTAAATTATGAGAAATGCCGAAAAACGAGTCTCGACACGTCCGTTAATGTTCAAATGAGTTTTTGGGAAGTATAACGTGGAAATATATCGTGTAAATACTCTAAGTTATTGAAAAAGTATTTTTAAGATGAATAAAAATGCTAAGTAACTTCGGGAAATATTTTTCGATCACGGTTTTGAGATTTAAGTAAACCCAACACAAAAAGAAGGCACCCTGAGCCCCTTGGACCCTATGGCCGGATATAGACAAAGGGAGGGCACATGGTGGCTTATTTTTACCACCAATGGTCCTATGCATGGTACATATATTTCTGTATTCATCTAAAACACACATATTTCATTTTTATCTTTAGATCAAAGTTCTCTTTTTCTCTCTTGGTCTCGGCCGAACTCACACACCCACACAAACCATACATTTTTGATTTAACTTGGTCAAGAACTTAAAGTTATGGGAGCCTTGGGTTGATTCTAGTGTCCGAGTATTGGTTAAAACTACGTTTGGGTAGTCGGTTCGCGTTCGTTCTTGCCTTTTCATAACCCTCTATGTATGTCTTTTAAATTTACATTTAACTTGTACTTTTGTATGATAAATGATGCATAGATGTTAGTTGTATGGCTCGTTTGCTAAAATCAAAAACAAAGAAAATATAAAGGTTGTTTAGTCTCAGTTTGTGTTTGAAAATAGAAGAAAGGAAAAAGGGGTTTTGTTAGTTTTGATATTGTGGTCGTGATGGTTGAAAAACATTTATTGCTAATTAATTTATTTTGGATAATAACTTATTTAGCTTATTTTTGAGTTTGAAATGGCTTATTATAGGCTTATAAGCTCACATCAAGTTTGAGGAACACAAGGGAAGTGTTTTTGGTTATTACCCTAGTATGTCATATTTTTGTGGACTATTTTTATATCTTATGGTGATAACCAAATATGATACGTAGCTTATTAGCTTATTTATAAGCTTATGGAATTGGTTTTGGAGATTGGGCTCACCTAATAAGCTCTATAAGCATGGTCTTATTTAGTGCTTATTGTGGTTCGAGTTTATTTTTAGTTACTATTTGATTTAGCTTTATATACTAATGGACTTTGTATTGGCTTAAAAGTATCTTGGATAAGTAAACTCTTAATGGATCTTATTGGGCTTTAAAAAGCCCAATAAGGTAACATTGTAATGTTTTATGAGTTTTGGGATTTTGGAAAACAGCGATACATACTTATAAATGATGTTGAAAAGTTGTTTTGTAGAAATACGCTTTCTTTGGTAAAGTTGTCGAGAAGTAATTTGGTTGGTTTTGTGGAGGAAAGTGGTAATTTTTGGAAAATGTATGATAAGTTAATAGGTTAAAAATACCTCGGAAACAGATGTTGTATAAAACGAAGGCGTCATGTCGAAATTTCATAAAAAGCTCTTTCTTTAGAGTTTTATTAATCGTGATTTTTTGATTTAATGAATAAATATTAATATTTATTATTTTAATAAGTTCGATGAAGGCGAAAAAAATATATTTTTCTCGAAACTTCCCCTAAAATGTTTAACGTAAATAAACGTTTCATTTCGTATAGTATAAATGGTATATTTATGGTAACTAAGTGTGCCAAATGAACATATTGAAGTATATTTATAAGTATTTACTATAAGAATTTACTTATATTATTTAACTATTTTGCTTAAATAGTATAAGTATATTATAGTGAGATATGAGTTGGGATATGGTATCATTTGAAGTTAAGTCGTCAACCATCACACCACTAAAACGTTAATGATAACCGTACAACATGCGTCTAATCTCTATGCATCAAACCTGAAAACTGTTTTGGAAATGAATGATTAAAATCGAACGTTAAATGGACTAGGTCGTGTTCAGACGTCGTTGCATTTGCTTGTGTGATATTGAGTTTGCGGCTAGACACCTTTGCTTGAGGTGAGTTCTCGTAGCCCAACTTTTTCAAATCTTTTTCGTTGGGGGAAAATGATTCTTTTTTTCTGTGTTTTGAACTGTTTTTCTAAACTATGCGAAATGTGGTTTTGTTTTTGGGACAATTTACGTTCTTATGACTGCTATGTGAATATTTTGTGGTTTGATTGTACTTGCATGCATCGAGATGCATATCAATGTATATGATTAGCAAGGATTTGCTATGTCTTATGGTGGTCCTGCCCTAAGTAATTGCTCCAGCTGGTGGGCCCTTAGGTGCATAAGTGACATTCAGAGTTGCGACTCCAAAAGCATTGGTATATGTTAGATTAATGACTAGTAGGGATGATAGGTCATGGTACATGATTAGCGGGGATTCTAAGTCATGGGTTTATTTGCATATATTCACTGTCATATTGCACAGTTGTCCATTGTTGAAAATATTGGCACATCGATTGCGTTTTAAATCAAACTTACGAGCTCAACAACATTATTGTTGACGTTTTCGAGTATCATTTTCAAGTGAAGAGAATGATCATTAAGGTTGAGATGTGTGATAGTAGACTTTAAGTGTATACTGTATGGATCATGTTTGAGAGGTCTTGATTTGAAGTATGTTATGGATTGTTTTTCTTGAGGATTGATGTTTAAGATTGTATGGACCCCTGCGTAGGCTTATGATTGTAATAATTGGCGACTGTGTGTTGTGTACTTGTTGGGCCTTCACTCAAATCTGTATTTGAGGTGAATGATCTTCTTGAAACTTGTCATTAATGCATTTTAGTTTTCTCAATTATGTATCTTGTGTTATGATTGATCATTCTTTGTTACATACATGTGTTTCCGCCTATGTTAGGGTGTGACACTTCGGCTCCTCCCATTGGTTTATCATCACACTCCGACGATAGATGAGGTCCTCCACACTTTGCACATCCATCTCACATTTCCTTCATTTCTCCTTTAATTTCGTTGAATTACAAGTCAATTTTTGTGGTTAATGCTTCCATTTTCTCCATGAGTTTTGAGTGGTTGGATCCATCAGTGAAAGAAATGGTTTTCTTTTAAAGTTTTTTTAGCATCCTTAGACCAATCGAGTTTTAAAAGTACTCGGTCCTCGAGTAATTTATAAGCCTCATTATGGGTCTTATAGAGGAAGATTCCTCCGGCGTCAAAGATTGCTTGAGTAGCATCGTCAAGTCCATGGTAAAAGATTTTGATAATGGTTCTACGGGCTAAACTATGTCCATGACAACTACGAAGTAAGACTTTCATGCGAAGTAAAGCTTCGACAAGTGATTCATTCGGATTTTGGTTAAAACCATGAATTTCCCCCGTAAGTCAGTTAAACTTGGCGGGTGGAAAGAAACGACATACGAAAGCTTCTCTCATTTGTTCTCATGTAGCGATAACCTCGGGACTGTAGGATCCCGATTAACACATACACTTCATATAACACAACACGAATCAAACTAGAAAAGAGATAAAGAAAGTGAGTTGATTTAGAGAGAGAAAGAGGATAGAGAATTGAGAGAGGAGAAAATATATTATTAGAAAAGAGAGAGTTAGATA
>BQNB010013584.1:44187-65296 GCA_026074375.1 Tanacetum coccineum
TACATTTTCTCCCCTTATTTTAAATAATAAACACTTAGTTTTTGAAATACCTTGTGATTAAAATATGT
The DNA here is from genome assembly GCA_026074375.1 of Tanacetum coccineum. Lineage (NCBI taxonomy): Eukaryota > Viridiplantae > Streptophyta > Magnoliopsida > Asterales > Asteraceae > Tanacetum > Tanacetum coccineum. Next base: position 44,256 of record BQNB010013584.1, read on the forward strand.
CTTGAAAATTCTGTGGGAGAAAATATTATCAGCATGAATGGTTTGGAACATTTTGATAATGTTTTGAATACATAAGAGTTGTCGTTGTTGATGTATCCAAAAACATTAAAACTTTGTTTTTCAAAAAACTCCCCCTCAAAAATAGGACCAATTGAAAAATTGTTGTCTTTTGAAAACATTGTGAGGGTTGGAGTGTTGAACACACAATTTTGAAAGATTATGAATTGTCTTTGAGAAATTCTTGAAAAATTGTGTTCAACTTTTTTTTTGAAAAACCAAATGTTAGAGGACTTCTCTTCTAACGCTAAGGGTAAGCGCACTGATACGTACACTATCCTTTTTCTTGAGCTAAAAAACATTGAATGTCTTGTAAGAACAGCTCAAGACCGAGAAACGTTAATTTTCTCATTGTGAGGATAAGTTATAAACCTTCCTTTATTTGAAGTCTGGGTTATGTACTGATATTTGCACATAAGCCATTTAGAAAATTAGAAATGACATGTTTTGAAACTATTTGAAAACTCTCGCTCGAACTTCATTTACACACCCGTGTCAATGTTAATCGACATTTCTAAACACATAAATGTTGTCGAGAAGATTCTTTTTGGAAATTTTCTATTTTTCAGATTTTGTATTTATATATATTTACCTGTTGTCCTTAGCATTACTATGTGATGGTGGAATAGTAATTCCAACTCTTGTCGTGATGTAGCTGTCTTGTTTGCTTAAGGAACAACTTTTGGAACCAGCTTTGAACTTGACTGTTCATTGCTGTGGTCTTGAATTCCGAGTTCTGAACGGTTATGATCAGAAGTCATTTGATGAAGAACGAGGCCTGAACTGATGTGAACAGACGTCATTTGATGAAGAACGAGGCCTGAACTGATGTGAACAGACGTCATTTGATGTAGCTCATCTTTTGTGAAACCATTCTGGCACTGGTTTCTTAGATATCAACATTTTCAGCAACCATGCTCTGAGATTTTCCTGCTTTACATTGTATAGTGCATCTGCATTTAAGTCAATTCTTTGTTGCTTTTGACCATTGAATGATGTACCTGCACTTAAACCCAGAGTTTGTTTGCATGCATGAATATAAGGGATATCTACATTTGAACCATGTGTGGGTTCACTTTCAACCTTGCCCGTGCAAGAGTTGAATAACTTTCCTGTGGGAATCCACCTAAGACCAACAGTCTTGAAAATCTTACCCGTTTGTTTCCACCTAAGACAAGATCTAGGAGTCATTGTTTTCTCAGGGACAGTGGTAGTCATTTTCTTTGAAAACCTATGTCCTGATGTGATATGTCTTTCTGGTCTCTTAGATTCCCTTGTCTTTTCTACGGGCATATATCGCTTTGTTGTCTTATGGGATTTTGCGTCCTTATTCTGTGCAGAGGCACGAGGATTTAACTTTGAGAGGTATTCTAAGACGCATTCATCATGATTTGCACTGAAAAGGCACTTTTTGCATGTAGGACATCGCAAGTCATTGGACTTCAAGAAAGGCTTTTGTTTCCTATGTTCTCCTTCTATGTGAACATCTTTGTTTGAAACCCGACTACTCATTGATGCTTGCCAATTCCTAGGTTTTGGTTTGCAACCATTAGCAGTGTTTGGTAATCTAGCAGGATTAATCATACTAGGTTTTCCATTCACATCTTTGTCTTTCTGAAGTTGTGCACTTTTCTTAGCTTTCTCTAGGTAGTAGTTATGAACCATGTCATTTGAGCCTACAAATTCTTTAGGTGACTGAAATGACACATGCTTTGGGTGATTCCTAGAGGGGCCAGGTGCAATCACATTGGTGTTTCGAACTGCTTGTTTTCTAATCTTAGGCAAATTCTGTTGAGTGACTTGTTTAAACAAACCATCCGACACATTAGTTTTATTAACCGACTGTTTCGTTTGAAAACTTCTCATTTCAGGAGAATTTGAAAAAGGAGTCGGTTTTCCTAAAACTGATGGTTTTGGAATTCGTTGAGCATTTGGTTGTCGAACAACAGATGGTTTATCAAACTGAGTTTCCACAGACTTTCCCTTGCAGTTCTCAATGAGTTTCTTCAACTCACTTATTGCTATGTTCTTGTCTTGCATTTGAGCTTTCAAATCCTGTATTTCATGATATTGTTCACGTTCTTTTCGAAATACATTTGATCCGGTTTCTTTGCAAACTGAGTTGTTTTTCATTTGTTCTTTACATTGTTGTAAAGCAAGTTCAAGAGAAATCGAGTGTTTTTCTAGTTTAGAAAAACTTTTTAACAAATTATTATGAACTTCTTTGTTAACAGATTCAGTTTGTTTCGAAAGCTTTATTGCAAGACATTCACATTCTTTGACTTTATGAAGATACAAGCATTGTAATTCAGTTAGATTTAAATCAGACAGAGAATGCAAATATGAACATGTAACATCTTTAGACACACACTCTTTAATAAGTAGATCATACATATTTGAGAAATCTGCCTTTTCAGATTCAAGTTCATTCAACCTCCTTTTCAAGGGATTTAACGTACTCCAAATCGTCATGCATTTCTGTTTTTAGTTCATGAACAAAACAATGACTGTCCAGTATAGTTTTGTCTGAAAGAGGCATTAATAAGGTTTTGATCAAAACTTCCATACTTTTAGCAGTTGGTGTAGGAAAATGCACTATTAGTATGGTTAGACCAAGTTTGTTTACAAAAATGTTCTAAAAATGATTAATGTTGTTTGCTCATTTCCGTTATAAACTTGTCTACTTTTACTAATGGATTTAGAAATGGGTAGAAATGACACGTTTTTAGCAATGTTTGGTTTTGTTCTGTTAAACGTTTTTCTCCACATTGTCTTCCTAACTTCTTTAGCGCGTTCCAACTGATCAAGATAGGTTTTGGATGGTGGTTTGAATGTTTCATAAGACTGTTTTCGATATGTGTAATCATATGGTTTCACTTTGTCTTTTTCCTATTTTGATCTACTCTCCTTTTCAAGTCATTGTCTCTTCCCTATTGGGGCAAAAATTTGTTTGCAGTTAGAAGTAATAATATGGATCTCATACAAACGCAGGCTTTTCAGATTGAGCCTATCTTGAGGGGACTTATAGATTAGCAAAGGGTTGATCTACCCTTATACGTTTGAGCTTTTGGTGGCCAACATGTGAATGGTCTGAATTAATGATGGTTTATAAAGTATTTCATTTAAAAACTTTTATTTGTTTGTCCATTTCAATCATCGTGTCAAAGTTCTTTTCCTTCTTAACCTTAAATCCGAAAATAACTCTTACTTTTCCTATTGAGTTTGACCTTCATTTTTGTGACCTAGTTAACAGACTTTTTTGACTAGCTCATTGTGTTTTGATTGACAACTGAAATTTCATAGGTTTTAGTTTTTAAAACCTCGTGTTATGTCAATGTATTTACGAAGCTAATAGTCTAGAGTTTCATTTTAACTCTTGTTTTGAAGTATATTATAATCACTCGTTCGGTCATTAAGGGCCGGTACTTCTCAAGCTCAGTATGTTTGGTCTGAAGTTGCAATTTAGGACAACTTCCCGATGCTAGTAAGCCTCCCCTAGAGCCCTACTAGTCTCATCAAGGTTAGTTTTGCACTCCTTCAGTTCTTGAGTCAATGATGCATTTGCTTTCTTTAATTGCTTTAAAATCATTTTGTTTTCCTTAGTATCAAGAGTTAAATTTGCAATTAAATTAGCAAGCGCAGCACGCTCATCAGCACATTCTGCAAGGCATGTTTCTCAGAATGTTGAATTGACTTAAATGCAGATGCACTATACAATGCAAAGCAGGAAAATCTAAGAGTGTGGTTGCTGAAATTATTGATATCTAAGAAACCAGTGCAATAATGGTTTCACAAAAGATGAGCTGCATCAAAGCATGGCGTCTGCTAAAAATAACACTTCAGGCCCCGTTCCTCAATGTTCAAAAGACGTTTAATCGCAGCAGATCAAGCCTCGGTCTTCATGGCAATGATGTCTGTTCACATCAGTTCAGGCCTCGTTCTTCATCAAATGACTTCTGATCATAACCGTTCAGAACTCGGAATTCACGACCACAACAATGAACCGTCACATTCAAAGCTGGTTCTAAAAGTTGTTCCTCTAGCAGTCAAGACAGCTACATCACGACAAGAGTTGGAATTACTATTCCACCATCATATAGCAATGCTGAGGACAACAGGTAAATAAATACAAAATCAGAAAAACAAAAAATTTCCAAAAAGATTCTTCTCGACATGTCTCTTGGAATCGATAACATTTACGTGCTTAGAAATGTCGATTAACATTGACACGGGTGTGTAAATGAAGTTCGAGCGAGAGTTTGCAAATAGTTTCAAAACATGTCATTTCTAATTTTCTAAATGGCTTATGTGCAAATGTCAGTACATAACCCGGACTTCAAATAAAGGAAGGTTTATAACTTATCCTCACAACGAGAAAATTAACGTTTCTCGGTCTTGAGCTATTCTTACAAGACATTCAATATCTTTAGCTCAAGAAAAAGGATAGTGTACGTTTCAGTGCGCTTACCCTTAACGTTAGAAGAGAAGTCCTCTAACATTTGGTTTTTCAAAAAGTTGAACACGATTTTTCAAGAATTTCTCGATGACAAATCATAATCTTTCAAAATTGTGTGTTCAACACTCCAACCCTCACAATGTTTTCAAAAGACAACAATTTCTCAATTGGTCCTATTTTTGAGGGGGAGTTTTTCGAAAAACAAAGTTTTAATGTTCTTGGATACATCATCAACGACAATTCTTATGTATTCAAAACATTATCAAAATGTTCCAAACCATTCATGCTGATAATATTTTCTCCCATAGAATTTTCAAGACATATTTTAATCACAAGGTATTTCAAAAACTAAGTGTTTATTATTTAAAATAAGGGGAGAAAATGTAATTAAAATATGATCTATTCGACTCAATGTGCTGAAGAAAAGGTTTTATGGTTCGATCTTATACCCAACAACATCTTAATTTCACGACGATTCTGAAGTCATAAGGTGGTTAGGTTAGGAATCAATCCTATGATCCAACCAGAACCGGAGGATCTACCCAAGGATAATCCAAAGTTAGAAATAGCAGTCCTTAGGTATGATTGGAGATGAATGTATATGGGAATAATGCCGACTAAGATTGAGTTAACACTGGAACAATCACAACAAGGTGTTAGTAATGACGTCCTGGTAAGCATTGAAGGCGTTGAAGAATGAAAAAGAAATGTATGGATAAAGGGTCTAAAGAAAGAAGCCCTCCACACAACTTAAGGCAGAAACCGGGTCAATACATATGCTGTCAGAATCACAAGTTGATTGCTGACATTGAAAATGACATCATGGACCCAGTGATGCAATGCACAACCCTTCCCATCCATTCGGGTTTCTCTCAACAGAAACTTGTCTCATTTGTCACGGAGATACACACATTATCTATTGACATCTCATTCCGAGATCGTTGATATTGAATAGGTGGCAATCTGCTCAAGCCTCCGAGTACTAAAACCAAAATGCACTAATCGAGTCTAGAGCCAAGAGATCAATCTAAATCTCATTAGGACACATTCCATTTCAAACACTTGTTGAACATCATCAAGTTCACAAGCTGTTAACAAGAGTCCTACGTAATATCCTTGTGATATTTGCCAGAACATCAGAGTGATACTTTTAGTATTCACAATGAAGATGGAAATCCTGCTTGAGTCAACCTCAAACAAGCTCTCGGTAGGTGACTTGCGAGATTCTATATGAATCAAACTTGTGAAAACTGGATATCAATTTGGTTCAGTAAATGAATTGACGGTTGATGAATTTTGATAAAAAGATTAAAACTCCCGATGTGTTACAAAAACGCTTTTACAAGTAATACGTCGATTGATTTTCAAATCAATTTTCTTGATTATCACTAACGTAAACCTGCAGGTTAAAACTGTGGTGACGGTATCCCAATCAACCAATGTCGATTTACTACCCCATATTCAAATGCTCAATCTACAAAGACAAACTATCTAGAAAGCTTAAGATTTAAAGACAAAGACTTCCGCTAACTCTGATTTAAAGCTTTCAAGATAATGTAAAAGTATGAGCATGTTGGTCAAAGACATAAGATTACAAGATGGCATAGACGATAAAGACAATAACAAAGGCTCAAAGTCTAGATCGCAAAGCATGAAGGAACAAACCTACAACAAAGAACAAAGAAAAAGACCAAGACCACATGAGCTTAACGACAAAAGCAATCTCATTGATCTCATGAAGGAGTGTCATCAATGAACTCACTTCGGGGGAGATTGTTAGCCTCAAAATATTGAGTCGAACATGAAGTTCGTTCATTATGTATTTAAGTCTCGGTCAATCAATTAGTTAATGTTGTAATAGGAAAGTATCGGGAATCGGGCTCGATAGTTAATCTAATATTGTATATGTTTCGGGTTTAATCCCAAGCAAAACCCGAGCCCGGGTCCTAGTTAAATATCCCGCGCGTACCTTTAACGTGACGGGGTATATAAGCTTTTTCTTCTTTAGAAAAAGTTAGTTGTTTCATTCTAAATAATTCCTTTTCCATATTCTCTCATCTCTCTCTCTCTCTCTCTCTCTTCTTTCTCTCTCTAGAACAACTCATCTCCTCATCTCTTTTCTTGATCTAATTTCGTGTTTAAATATATGAAGTGAAGTGTTACGGGATCCTACACAGTTTCTAAAATATAGCCAACAACCCATCTAAGCCATTTACTTCCCTTTGAAATACTCCAAACTTCAACTGTGTTATACTTCCTGTCATCCGCAAATGCTTCCTCTTTCCTTATTTCAGCAAGATTCCTTATATTAGCAACATTAACCTCCATAGTAATTCCCTCCTGACCATTCTTCTTCACAAAATTTTCAACTAATGGTTTATCCGCCAAGATATGCTTTCCTTTTATTATTTTTGTAATAATTCCCATACTTTCAGTAGCTTCCATTTGGGTATCAAAACCATCCAATTCGATCTCATATGGAAATTCTTTGACAGGTTGGAGAACAGATGATATTAGTTAACTTTCATTTAATACCTGTGATCCATTTCATAGAAACATTCTCTAGCAGGCTTCTCACTCCAATACCCTGGTTCAATGTCAGCTTTTCTCTTGTGGTTTGCATACTACCATGAGGTTTTAGCGCTATCTTATTTTTTTGGGTAAGGGTTACCCCAGTAAAGTATATTAATCACAAAAAAAACCAATGAGTACAATGGAATGCGGCTGGATACCATATTAACCTCGAGAAAAAACTCGAACTACCACTAGAACGTTTATGACATGCCACACAACGTTAACCTATCTAAACAGTAAACGCAAGCACGAAACAATTAACCATAAATCCTAAAACCCTTAGGCATCTTCCAAAGCGATAGCAGGCTTTCAACCTTCGCCGTATTCTTGAATTTAAAAGGAAGAAGTTTGAGGCGAACCGTCACAATAATTAAGTCACAAAGTTCCTTTGGTTGCCTTCTAATACTCTTAAACAACATGTTATTCTATCAAACCATACATAATAAGAAGCCGCTGCAAAAATCAATTTACCAACAACTCCTTTAACCATGCATTTATTCGATAACGGTTGACACCAAAGCATTATATCAACTAGCGTCGGATTAACGTTATCCATACCAGTAAAAGCGCGGACATACCTCCAAACCTGTGAAGAATAAGTACATTCAAAGAAAAGGTGTTCATGCGAGTCAGCTTGCCTATTGCACAACGAACATAATAACAACGATATACCAGTATTAGGGCCAACGTCCTATGGTTTCAATAAGTCTTGAGTTTTGAGACACCTTCTCATGACCAGCCAAAGGTGAAAAGCGTGACGTAGAATGCAATGAGAAAACCACACCAAACAAAACCACGAAACCTCATTAACACTCGGCCTTAACGCATCTCATGCATATCGAACCAGGAACTCAGAAAAATTACCATTTGTGTCTCGCCATTTCATGCAATCTTGACTTGTATAGTTCAAAACCGAAGCTGGAATACTAACCAGAATATGGGCTTTAGCTAACCACGTAGAAGGCCAATTCCAACCACCATAAACCACAAGATTAGACACATACGTGCGTAGATTATAACCATCCCTCGCAAGATCCCTTGGAGAAAGATGACGACCAAGTGGACTTTGTATACACCAGTGATCGTGCCACAATGAGGTCTTATGCCCATTTCCCATAACATCCCAAATGAAAGGTCTCACTTGTTCATGAAGTTGTAGAATCTTACGCCAACCCCAACTCATATTAGACTTCGGCTGCACTTCCCATAACGAACGCCCTCGCAACTTGTACATGTGGATCCAATGCACCCACAAAGACTCTTTATGAGTCACAATATTCCATATATGTGTAGTCATCAATGCAAGGTTGAAAACCTCAAGACTACCCAGACCAAGCCCACCTTCACTCTTAGGAAGACAAATTGATTCCCAAGCTACCTTTGCCTTTCCTCATTTATAATCCCCGTTACACCAAAGAAAGCCACGAGTAAGCTGTTGAATATCGCTAGTAATACCATTTGGAATGACAAGAACGGACGCCCAGTATACTTGCATGGCCGAGATAACTGACTTACATAATTGAAGTCTCCCCGAGAAAGATAACGACTTATTTTTCCAATCTCCAATACGGTTGCGAGCCTTTTCAACAAGAATTTTACAATCCTTGTTCAAAAGTCTTGACGAGATAAGAGGAACCCCAAGATACTTAACCGGAAGAACACTTTCAGAAAATGACATAATACTAAGAATACCGACTTTAACACGATTCACAACATTACAAAATAAGGCCATACTCTTTGGAATGCTAGGAATCAGTCCCGAAACATGTTGAAATTCGTTAAGAGATTCCATAATTACCATAGCCGATGCCACGTCACCTCTAGCAAAAAGGAATAGATCATCCGCAGAACACACATTAATGATTTTCAACTCTTCACATTGCTTATGGTATCGAAATGAATCCGACATGCGGACTCGCCTTTGAAGAATAAGCGTCAAGATTTCCATAACCAAAGTAAAAAGGTAAGGATATAGTGGGTCACCTTGACGGAGACCCCGTTTGCCTTTAAAGAACCCATGAATATCACCATTAATGCTAATAGAGAACGACGTAGACGTAACACATGCCATAATCCATTGTATCATAACCGGGTGAAATCCAAAACACTTAAGGATGTGACCTAAGAATCGCCAATCTACTGTGTCATACGCATTTTGGATGTCCACTTTAAATGCACATCTAGGAGGACCACGATCAAGATGGTAGTTATGCATCAATTCCTGGGTGATAAGAATGTTATCCGAGATACGTCTACCTAGGACAAACGCGGACTGATTTTCACTAACAACCTCTTTTATCCCACCAATAATACGGTTAGTAAGGATCTTACTAATGCATTTATAAATCACATTACAACAGGAAATCGAACGATAATCAGTAACCTTTTGCGGCGTAGTAACTTTCGGAATAAGAGCAATAAAGGTGTGATTGATCTCTTTAAGAAGCTTCCCATTGCGAAAAAAATCCCGAACAGCCTTGCAAACGTCTTGCCCAACAATGTCCCAACTCTTCTTAAAGAATACCGAAGTAAAACCATCAGGGCCCGGGGCTTTGTCATTACCAATACCAAACATCGCCCTCTTAATCTCAACATCAGTAATAGGCCTCGTCATTTCCTCATTTGAAGAATCTGAAACCTGTTTATGAAAAAGCCCCTCACTATCCAGAAGCTCACACACCATATCTGTACCAAGAAATGACTCATAATGCGAGACAAAAACATTAGGAACCGCGTCACCAGTAACTTCCATGTTCTCACCATTAATAATAGCATCAATACGACTTCTTTGATTCTGACTCTTGATCGTTTTATGAAAATATGCTGAATTTGAATCACCCACATCGAGCCATTTTATCTTCGCTTTTTGTTTTAGAAACCGTTCTTCATCAAGCTTGGCATTATTAAACGCTTGAACATAAATAGCCTCTTCCTCCCTAAGCACACTATTAGAAGGGTCAAAATCTAATGCTTTCTGAACCTCATCAAGTTCCTTACGCAATCAATTAACACGATCATGTAAGTTACCTTGATCATGTCACAGTTTGCGACATGGCTTCTTAAGAGACTTCATTTTCTGGACAACCTGATACATAACATGCCCATCAACATACTTATTCTAATGCGTTGAAACCACCCCCGCAAAATTCTCCTTATGAGCCAAAAAGTAAAAAAAAACTTGAACGACTTAGGTTTTGTAGCAGAGAGCGTAGGGGTTTTCAGAACCGAGGGCGAATGATCCGATATCCTATAAGGTTGGAATATAGCATATGCACCTGGAAACAAATCAACAAAGTCAGTATTACCCATAATTTGGTCCAGCTTCTTTAAAATACCACCACTTCCTTTTGGCTTTTGATTCCATGTAAAATGGAGACCAAAACTATTAATGTCAAACACTTCGATGTCCTTGACATAGTCTTTAAAATCACACATTGCTGAGTCCATAGAAGAAGAACCAAAATGTTGATCCTCCATGTTAAGTGCAACATTAAAATCACCCAAAAGTGTCCATGGAGCCCCAGGAACCACAATTTTATGTAGACCCAATTCAGCCCATAAGATGCGTCTTTCCAAAAGATGATTACCTGCGTAAATGAACGTGCAAAAAAGAAATTTTTTGTCAGCTTTGTGAATGAATTTCGCGTGAATAGCTTGGCTGGATTGAGCCACCACCATCAAATCAACAACGTCCTTGTTCCAGCCAAGGATGATACGACAACCTTTATTACAAAACCTCATATTCGATGTCCATTCCCAAGTACGACAAACTTTAGAGCAAACCAAAGACAAAGCATGTATATCCACACGAGATTCCAAAATGACACAAACACTCAAATTATTTTCATTAACTGCCTGTCGAACCTCCTATTGTTTTGGGGTGCGGTTCAAACTCCGGATATTCCATGAAGCAATACTAAACATGGGCAACATCAGTAGAAGGAGTGCTTGTTCCCTTATGAAAGCACCCTTAATACCAAATTCAGTGAACACTTCTTATCATGCTTTTCAAGAAGAGGCTCCCCATCCATAACCACACCATCTAAAGTTCCCTTCTTACTCAAATTTACCTTTATACCATCACCACATATATTTTTATTTTCTTTACAAAGTTCATCAATCACTTTTCATGAATTATTAAAACTGAAATTAGGCAAAAATGATGATTTATTTTATACCTTCATATCTGTAACAATTACTTCATCCAATTTGTCATCAAAACCATTTATCATCTCAGTCAAGTTCAGTAGTGAAGTGCTCTTTACTAAATGCTCTCGCTCATCCATAATCACTACACGCTTGTTATCATTTACTTCACCTTGATCATTTAATTCTATAACCCCATTATTTTCTATATCTTCCCTAAAAACTTCCTTTTGCTTTCTCGTATCAGAAGCATTAACAACACAATTCTCTTTTTGTTTGTCCCGCCACCATGGCGAAGTCTTCTTTTTTTCAAATAAGGAATCACAAACAACAAAACCATTATTACTGTTATCCCCATTACCAAAAATTCAAGTGCCTAAACTACTTATTTCCTTGATATTCTTGATCCCATTATCAACTTTACTTGAATCTATAAGATCAAATTCCTTCACTTTACCACATTCTTTAAAAGCTTTATCAAGAACCATCTTACCACTCTTGTCGTTAATTTTATCACTTGCTTCTTTAACCCCTTCTTGTTCTAGACTTTTCTTGATTGGCATTTCATCAAACATGTTATATACACATGTATTTGTTTTCAGAAAATGACTATCATTTACAAACAATTCTTCCAATTTATCCACAAGACGTGAATTAACACTTGATTCTTTAACACCATTACTCGAAATTTGCATATTTAGACCATCAAATGAATTAGCAAATCTTTTCAAAATTGCATCTTTGTAAATCATCCAAGTCACATTTTCACCCATTATACTTACAAATTTCTCATGCCACATTAAAGCAATATCAAAAAGATGTTTAGAGATTAAAGTTACCTTGTGTTCGTCAAGTACATTATTAGCTCTAAAAATGTACTCGCATTTGTACAACCAACCCCTCACACCTTTTCCCCCATATCTTGGAAACTCTTTCTTTGTTACCCTAAGATCATCAAACATTTCTCTTACTTTTATCTTGATAGTTTCCTTAATGAATTGCATCATCTCTTCATCGATGGGAACACCATTTGTAGTAGCTTCCATTTTTCGATTCCAATTTAATGAAATTAGGCAAAACCCCCCAATTTGTGAACCCTAATTTTGAAATTGAACTCAAGAACCCTAATTTCTACAACGTAACTATAACGTAGTTGCCAGGAAGGAAGCTCTGATACCAATTGATAGGATTCAAATCAGACCTCAAAGAGATGAGATTCGACAATCTAATTAATAGGCACATCTGAGAATAAGAAAGAATCGCGAACTAAATAGATTAGTGAAATGATTTGTTATAGATTAGTGAATTGAGTATAGAGATACAAGAGAGAAAGAAAATTGGTTGACAAATTCATAGCTACTTTTCAATGACAATTAACAGGGTATTTTAATATTCAGGAACGTGAATAGTAAAATGGATGGGAACTTCTGTTATAAGCAGGTTTGACTTCAGAGTTTGACTTTCTTTGTTGACCTCCCAATATAACCCATGACATATAAATTAATATTTTAAAGTTACAACAATAAAGAAACACACATTATGACAATAAGAAACTAATGAGAATAAAGAAAATATTTTAAGATAAATGTTTATGTTTCATAAATTATACATAATAATAATAAAAAAATAATTACCACATAAAATCCTTAAATTGTTTATGCTTTCTAAATGACACCTTCAAAAAACAATATCTATTAGATTGTTTTAAGGTCATATGTATTTTGTAGGTTTAGTTTTCTTCGGTATGGGTTTTATGCTAAAACCAAACTGAACATAAACTTTGGTTTTTACAAAATACAAAAAACGAACCAACGGTTTTTCAATCGGTTTCCGGTTTTATTCTATTTAGGTTCGATTTTTTGGTTTTCTGCACACCGCTACTAAACCAGGTAAAGCACTCATTTTTCAGAAGGTTGACGTGACATAAATTCAACTTGAAACATGTTACATTTTAGTAATAATAGTCACAAGACTTTTGCTACCAAAGTGATCCAAAATTCCTAATGAACATTTTCTAATCTTGGATAATAAGTTCTTTTCTTTTTTTTGAACAAATAAGTTCTTTTGTTGGGCTTTATAAAAAGACCTTATACACGGGCTTTTGAAAAATCACGTGCCCCTCTTGTAAAATCTTCGTGTATAGAAAATGTTTCGAGTGACGAAACAAGGAACAAAAGTGATCAGGTGCACAAATATATAGCAAGACAACGTTAATACGTTATAGAGGTGGTGATTTGCATACCAAACATGTTTGGAATCCGATTAGTTTAAATGTTTGGGTATATTTCATGTTAATTTCAGTTTACCTTTGAAGGGTGTTTGGGAACACCCTCCTAAATAACAGTCATGTATATAAACACGACACATACAATGCTGAGTCATATTTTATAGAGTTGGCGAAAACATTAGCAATTGTGCTTCCCATATGCTTAAATGTTGACTCTTGCATTTCTATTAACCATTTATGTGTTCATTATACGGTGTTGTTCGTTGAAGCTTCTTTGATAATAGTGTGAAAGTTTTATACGGTTATGAAGTGATGATTATAAATTCATTCGATCCTATGTACCGTATTTAATTTTGTATGTTTCGTATGATGTATTACCACAAGTCCACAATACTAGAATATTCAAAAGTAAATATTCATCACAACCACCCATCAGTCCATCACAACCACTACTAACGAGTTGGAAAATGACCCGCGTGTTGCGGCGGAGGCTAACATGTTACTTCAACGTATAGGTAAAACGTAGATAGCACGAAGGTATGGTATATGCCAAAAACGCAAGAGAAGTGCCAATGATATTAAGTTGCAAAATATTTAAATACCGTCTTGTACTTGCCTTACAACACACAATTTATAAAATAATTCGATATATTCGCAATACATGAAAACAATAGCAGTGTCTCACGATGTTCTGAACCCATCTCACGTACCACTTTAATGGGCGAACAGCCCAATCCTTGGAACATACTACAGCCCCCAGGTGGCGAAGATCCCGCATCGAGGTGCCAACCGAGACCAGGACCCTTTTTCATAACTTTCGCTCGTTACGCACCTTGCTCCACTACTGTACAAATAGCTTTTCCCGCGTCATTTTCCCCGACCTTCTACTCCGAGATACAGGAAGGAAAAGTTGGATTTCAAGGCCTTTGAGAGCCTGTGTTTTTCCATGAAAGTAGAGCATAAGAATGTAAATCATCAGCTAATAAGGATGCATTTCACGCGCATATACAGGTGAATCATCAAAAACCACATTTTTGTGATAGCATATCAGAACATTCAGACAGATTGCCTACAGAATTCAAAATTCTATTTCTTTCTACAATTCTCACAATCGAGCCTATGGCACGAAATATAACATTATAATTCTTGTGACATCGGCATGCACATTTTCATAACAAAACAGACGGAAACGATACAAAATAAAATGCAACGATAATAATTTTACCACAATAGCAATAGGTGATGACTGCAACATTCGTGGCGTAAGTCATAGAAATATTTGCGAGTCCTAAATCACTCATTAACGCAAACAAACATTTTTGCACAAACTACTGAATTTCACAACAAAAACCCAAAACACTTTGGTCAAAATTATTGATAAGGAGGTTTATGTTAATGCGTTGTTTTAAAATAATCATGAAAATATTGATTCATTTTTCAAGAACTTAATTGTACATGTTAACTTATAAATAAGCAGCATATCTATACTACATATAAAACAAAAAGGTACTTTCTTCCTCATTAAATGTATAAGATTTTTTAAGTACCGACTCCAGACCACAGCCACATGCATTTTTGAAGCTTTCGTTTAAACCGAACCACATCCTTCGAACTATAACCATTCGTCACCGTTCCTAAAATCCAACCTTGAAATCAGAGACCATAAACATAACTTTGATTTAGATAAACTAATTTTGATGATTTCATTAGAATCTCAATAGCAGCGCTTCGATCTTCGATGCATGTTGTTTGTGAGTTAGATATGATTTTGTGTGAGCCGGATTATGATGAAAAGATGAATGAAGGGTGTAGACACCATAGATGATAACGTTAAGAAAATATATGCTAGACACGTATCCTGTGTGGGTGTTGATCGGTTCGGTTATCGGGTTATTCGGTTTGTTCGTTTCGCTTAGTACGGTTAAAAGTTTTTTTAAGGTCAACCCATATACCGACCCAAACCGAATTCAAATTCGGTTTTCGGTTCGGTTCGGTTGAATCTTAGTTTTGTTTGGTTTTCGGGTTTACCCGAATTACACAATTTATTAAAAAAAAAGAAAAATATACAAATATATTTAGCAAAAAAATTATTTCAAACATAAAAGTGTTTTTCAAAATTTTATTGATCTTTTTATATATATAAATATAAATATAAATATTAATTTTTTTATATATAAAATTTTATTGATCTTTTTATATATATAAATATATAAAATATATATATATTTATATGAATTCGGTTTTCGGTTTAGACTGTCAAACCCATATCCAACCCAAGAACCGAATTCGTAGTTCGGTTCGGTTTTGGCAAATTCAGTTCGGTTATTAGTTCGGTTCGGTTGTTTTCGGTTATTTCGGTTTTTTACACTGTAAGCTGTGACTTTTGAGGGAAGACCTAGAAGCATCATGTTATGTTATGCTTTATGTTGGGCTACAAATACTAAAACGGAACATTGGCCTCAGGAAGCCCAAACCAATACATGCAACCCATAACATGGGCCATAGTATTATGTTTAATTAATATTAGAAAAGTCAAAAGTAAATATTCATCATTACTAGAAAAAAGTTAAGAATTATATATTCATTTTCGCGTACAAGTTCGCAGATAGAATGTGGTTTTTGTAGTATTATAACTAGTTTTAATGCTTGGTATCTACTATTTTGGTCTTACTTTTTATTAATTTTGTCGAAGTAATCTTTGTTCCACATGTGTTGATTTAAACTTATTTTCTATTATGTATATTTCCTTTGTCTAGTAATTTTTCTTTTATTGTTGTCTTGTTTAGGTGATAAACATGCCTCGAGCAATTATTGGGGATACCTCCCTTACTAAATCATATATCCCTAAAGTATCCGAAATACCCAGTTTTTCTCCCGTCCTTGCTCAATTCTATAAACACATCGAAAACCGTTGCATTCACGAGGGTCGAGTCGTGGATCAACTTTATTATCAATCTAACGGCATTGAGCGATTGTTTACCAACATTCGCTTCAATTGTCTTTTCGAAATCAATGAGTCAATTGTTCCTCGGTTCATTCTAGACTTTTATAGTCAAGTCAAAGTCCGAACCGATGAGTACGATTATCTTCTAATCTCGTTCATGATTCAACATGAATTTATCACTCTCTCTCTCGCACAATTCGGTCAAATTCTTAAAATCCTATACAATGGTCAAGCCGTCTTCACAAATGAATAGGATCTTGCATCTATTGCATTCTTCAAGAGACCGAGGGACCTTATCATACCAATCTTCCTACTCCTGACGAAATTCATTGAATTTCTGTGAATTGGAACGTACCAAGTTTAATCGTACTATCAAAAGCAAAAGTGTCATTCTCTCACCAAATCAAATTCTTACCAAAGAATTAAGACAAGACATGAAGCATTAGGAAGAACTCATTCGCGAGAATATGTTCAGACTAGGAGGCCAACGGGACCATCTTTCGGCTTGTCTCGCTCACATGTTATATTGTATTGTTGCCGAAGAACAATATAATCTTGCTTATGTCTTGGCCAAGCAAATGAAATGCTTATGGCAACTTCAACCGCCAATCTTTCTTATGGCATGTTCTTGACTCGTCTTTTGGAATACGTCATGGAGTATTATCCTCATCTTGACAATGACATTTACAATGTTGTTGATCGAGTCATGCATCCACTCGCCTTAAAACAAACTTGAAAACCCCTAAGTGATCGTGGAATGCCAAAAGCCCATCACTCCGTATCATCATCACCCGCTCATCATTTTGGATCCTCTTCTTACTATGAAAGTGATGAAAAAGATGAGGGCACTTCTTAAGCTAGAACACCATCCTCTACTACTTACCTCAACTCTCTTCAACCGCTAACTCACCAAACCTACAACATTCCCACTTCTTCTCAACAAACCGACGATCTTCTTTTTGAGCGACAAACTACTTTACTTAATCGTCAACAACAAATGCATGAGGAAATAAGAGGTGGTTTCAAGTCATTTGGAAAAGCACTCAAAGGAGTCTTTGGAAAGAAGAAGAAATGAAGATGTTGCATGTCTTAACTTGTTTAATTAATTTACTTAAGACTCTATTATGAGAACTAGATTTTTATTTGTTCATGTGTTGTTAACCTGATTCGATCGGAAGAACTTGAACTTTCTTAGATTATCTAGGACCTCTGATCACTATGCCTTAATAGTATGTTTATTATGACATAATTATGCATCCTTGATTTATGTATTTTTCTCTTGCATATATAGTTGTTTCATGCACATACATGTATTGTCACATGCATACACTACATAGGACTTGCTGCAAATTGTTCACCAAACACAACCTTTCTTATAAAATTTTGCTAAAAATCAAAATTTGGGTGTCTGAAAAGTATCAGATGGGTAGCCCCCTTAGCTCATAAAGGCGATCCCCTTATCAATAAGGGGGCCAGTACCATAGATAAATGGACGGCCTACCTGATCATGAGTTTTACTATTTTCATTCTGCTTTTTAACCCTCTTTTACTTAGGCTCAACTATCCTTACCCAGAAAACCGACATCATAGGAAATGTTACCCCGAGAACTTAAATCCATACTACTTCTAAACCATTTTCATCCAATAAATTGCCTCACATTTTTCTTTTCAAATTCATCATCTCTTAATTCATCTTCAAACTCCACAACCTCCATGGCATCCACTAAAGCTTCCACCTCCAAACCTTCTAAAAGACCAAAAATCAACATAATTTCACCAAAATAATTATTCATTGATCTCACTCATGATGACACCAAAACTCCTTCCCTAAAATATCAAGTCTTATAATCAAGTGCTCCAAATGCACCCTCAAAAACTCCATCCACCATGGCCACTTCTTCATCCTCTATTACCTCTAAACTCAAATCACCAACCTCTTCCACATCACCATCAACCAATGGCTACTTGAACTTACTAATGTCTCTTCCTCCAAGAGTACCTCCACCACCTCCAACTCAAGAGAGTGGACCCATGGACATCACCCTCACTCTTTCACCAATCACTCCACTTGACATTCAATTCAATACTCTATCACCTCCACAACCTCTCTTTAGTCATCCATTACATGGAACCTTCTTGAAGCTTATGTTCAATTCAAGAGAGTGGACCCATGGACATCACCCTCACTCTTTCACCAATCACTCCACTTGACATTCAATTCAATACTCTATCACCTCCACAACCTCTCTTTAGTCATCCATTCATGCTTATGTTACATTCATAATCGCACTCGAGATGAACTCTAATACATGTTTTTTTACATTGAACACATGCTTTCCTAACCACCACCATCAAATTCGCCACCACCACCATCAATCTCTCCCAACTAAACATACTCTATGTTTAGTCACTCATGTTTCAAATAATTTTCAACCAAACCTTTTGCAAGCAAGTCCTATGACATTCTAGGAAAATTAGGACCTTTGTTGCTTTTATTTATGTATGGTGTATTATTATGGCTTAAGCATAATATTTTCTTTTAATACATGCTAGTTGTATGATTGTGTGTTACACATAATTTTCATGTTGAATGAATGGACTTTTTATTCTATGTTTTTAAATATGCAATTGGTAAATTAGTTAGTTATCTCCTATATGCATATATAGTTGAGTTTAATTGGTTGATGTTTGTGATGGTTGGTTAAAATCTATTGTCACCATGTTTAAATAATTTTTTTTTTGACATTTCTATATGTTAGAAACATTAGTTTTGTTCCTCTAACTCGTTTTTGTAGCAAAGTATCTATAGTTCGATTCCTTGGTGCCCTCGGACGAGAGGGGTACACATCAAGGGGGAGCATTTATTCCGTCGATTTTACACGTATTCATCGATGAAGCCTTTTTGATTCTACAAAAAGGGGGAGAAAAGGAAATAAACTCACTAAATACTTGTTTAAAAATAATTTGACATTTAATGAGTTTAGATTTGGTAATCATCAAAAAGGGGGAGATTGTTGATAGAAATAATGCCTAAAAGCGTTATTAATATTTTTCGACATCTCTACGTTTTGATAATCACAAAATGTAAAGATGCTCAATGTAAAATTAAAGGTAAACAGGTAATTAGTCGTAAATTTTCATTTCGAAAATTTAATCACTCAAAGGTATGAATAAATAAATGCTTAATACATTTTATGATCAAAGAGATTTTTATTCATCCTCACATTTTTTATAAAATGTTACAAACATTTTTATAACTTATAAAAAACATTTTTACATTTAAAAGAAATATTTTATTCAAAATAAATGTTTTGAATTCAATTTTTCCACCTAAAAATGGATATATTTGATCCTATAGAATAATAGTAATCTTTGATTTATGCAAGAACTAGAGAGAGTGGGTTGGATGAACTTAGAGAGACAAAGTAAATGGAAAATGGAATGTATATTATGTGTGTGAGAAAATGAACAACCAACCACCTCTCCAAGGCATGGAGAGGTGTATAAATACCCTTAAAGTGGCCGGCTATGATGGGCTTCCATGGGCTTTTCATGGGCTTTTCCTAACTTGGCCTTCTAAGGTTCCAAAAATAACTAAACGAGCTATCTATCGATATACATGGAAGTGACCGACACTTTTCGTGTTCCTAACAATCTCCCCCTAAGGGAGGTCACTCCATTTTACAAAAACTTAAACCTAGCATACTATGTTGAGTCTTCATTCTTGTGCTCGCAGACTTGAATTTACTTCATTACTTCATCTTGTGAATATGTTGTAGTGATCTTGACTTTTAGGCTGGAGCACATTCCTTTGACTTTAACCCGTATGTGAGTATGTGATCTTGAGCACTATGAGATCATCAACCAAGCATAATATCTTCTCGCCATCTTGTAATCTTTGCCATCTTGTGAATTTTGTGACTTTGGGACCGACATGCTCATACCTTTCTTGATTTGATAACTTGAAAGCTGTAATGATGCATCTTTATCGAAGTTATTTAACTTTTACACTTCGTCGCTTCGAGAAGGACGTACGGTATCAAAGTAGCGGAAGTCTTGGAACATGTACTTGAGCTTTCACGATGTCTTTACATTTGTCGGTCGGGTATGAGCATGTGGCTATGAATCTTGTGAGTCAGCTGGATCCAGGTACCTCCATTTCCATCTTTATTTGTTCCTGAAATAAAACAGTTAGCAATAAATCTGGGGGACAAATATGACTTTGTCATTCGCCCGTGTTTGGTTGGAGTAACCTTCGAATCCGTAAGGATTGACCTGTGATTAGGCAGATTCAATTTAAAAAGAATCTCCTTGACAGGGTTTCCATCTTGCAGTATTGAATCATTCTAACACATATGTGTTAGTTTCATCATACTCAGCTTGTTCTCATTATCGGAACATCTTAAAGTAGACAACACGATAAAAGTGAACCAATGAGTTACTATCTCACCCATTAAATGACACATTGAGAGTTTTTGGCATTTAAAAATTCATTGATCGTCGATCCATAACCTGGAACAAGTTTGATTCTTGTAGAATCGCACCATTGTTGCTTTCTAGTTATACACAAGTTTTATTCATAAGAATCGCATAAGTCACCTACCGAGAGCTTGTTTGATGTTGTCTCAAGAAGGATT